>JAMWET010006140.1:172500-187500 GCA_024036415.1 Prochilodus magdalenae
GAGTGTTGGGAGAAGTGTTATGTATTAGGAGCAGTGTTGAGCGTGTTAGGAGCAGTGTTGAGCGTGTCAGGAGCAGTGTTGAGTGTGTTAGGAACAGTGTTGTGTGTGTTAGGAGCAGTGTTATGTATTAAGAGCAGTGTTGAGCATTTTAGGAGAAGTGTTGAGTGTGTTGGGAGTGGTGTTGAGCGTTTTAGGAGCGGTGTTGAGTGTGTTGGGAGCGGTGTTGTGTGTTGGGAGCGGTGTTGAGTGTGTTGGGAGCGTTGGGAGCGGCGTTGAGTGTGTTGGGAGCAGTGTTAAGTGTCAGTACCTCAGAGTGCAGCAGTGACCTCGCAGGCCTGGCTGTTACAGCGTAGCTGAAAGGTACGGCCGGAACAAAGCCGTGAGGGCTGTTTGCGAACTCAGCGGCCCTCCACTCCACCGTCAGCAAACGCGAGTGAGCAGCAGGACCAACGTTCTCAGTACCGCAGGATGCTCTGCTATTCAGAATTATATAGTCTAATTAAATCGTGTCTCGTTAGAAATATTCCTCACTTTCCCCAAATATTTAAAGATGTAGATATACCCTGTGGTGTCTGAACACAATGGACATTGACTGTGATGAGCAGTACTTCAGGAGTATTGAGTATTCCTGCCATTACATCATCGCCATGTTTCCTTCCTCTCTGTCAGAAAGCATCAGCCACCACTGCTCTCAACCCCCTCCACCCTCCTGCTCCCTCGGAGCGGAGCTACAAAAGACTGAAGCTGAAGGGGGGGGGAGTAAAACTGAAGAAGACTTCAGCGTCTCCTCTGACATTCAGTTTGTGAGCATTATTTTGTCCTCCATCAGCGGAATAGAAGACCTGCCGAGTCAGCACCGCTCTGTGAGCGCCTGTGCGGGTTTTGTGTACCTGGCCTGTTTATATGCGTGAGCACAAACCTCCACTCCGCGTTTGGTAATCGGGGCTAAACACAGGACTGTAACACGGTTCATTGACCAGTGATCTACTGCTGCCACGTTTGGAGTGTGGATCCATTTGTTCGTCTGTCACACAGCGAGGTCTTGCAGAGCTGGACTCGGTCTTGGACCTAGAACACGTCTGGGAGCAGGTGTTGAATCTGGACTGTCATTGACCCCAACCAGCCACTTCATCAGCTGCACCTCCTCATATCTACACTCCATCTGATCAGCTCCACTGTCTGTATAGGACACTCTGTAGGTGTACAGGTCCAGACTGTAGTCCATCTGTTTCTATGTGTACTGTATTACCCTGTTCTTCAATGGTCAGGACCCCCACAGGACCCCCACAGGGCCCCCACAGGACCCCCACAGAGCAGGTACTATGTTCCCAATCAGTTTAGCTGGTTTGAAGTCCACTTCTAACACAGTGATCCACTTTCAGGTCAGTCGAGAGTGAAATGACTTCAGGATGGACTCCCATTTCCCATAACGTGTCCGGCATCCACCAACCCCGTTCTGCTTTGCAGGTTCCTGGAATTCTAATCGTGCACGCCTGTCTTCTATCACTCTGTTTGTTCATATACCTCTCTCTCTCTCAAAGTCTCACCGGGGAGCTTTGCCAGTCTGTGCGTCCCGAGCTGGAAATTAGTCGGATACACCCTAATCGGGCTAAATCCGATCCTGGCATAGGGATCCGAGGCCCCTGGGTCAACAGTGGGCTGGTTGTGCATAAGACAGTGTTGCTAATGCTGGTTTGTTCCCATCCTATGACGCCTACTGTCCCACCCACTCTGGGCCTAGACTTTCTGCATGGACGTCCCCCCGTTCCAAGATCCCTTCAGGGCCCCCTAGACTAAAAGACATCGTCACTACCAAATTAGCCTTGACTTTGATGTATATCGGACCAGAACTCAATCATCTCAAACATCTGAGGCAACGGCACTGTAATCAGAACCAATCAGAACCACTCAGAACCACTCAGAACCAATCGGCGACACGTGTACAGGAGACGCGGTTTACAGATTCAGATCACTCTGTCCGCGAACCTCGCTGGAGACCAAGCCCCGTTTTCATTGTCAGAAAAGATTCAGGAGGACACGGCCCAATCCACATTCGCTCCTTAAGGACTTCTATTCATGAAAGGATGACAAGCGCTTCCTGTGACGGGAGCAACCGGCACAGACAGACATCTGAGGGAGACTGGAAACGCGTTCTGACACCCAGCCACTCGCTCCCTCGCTCCGTCCATGCCGCAGTGGCTCCTCTTTTTGTCTTCCTGCCCCGCGCTCCTAGCCCCGGCTCTCTGTCTGCCTCGTGCGTGCCTCAGCTCCCGCCGTTGTCAAAGATAACTCTCTTCCAGCAAGACCGCCGAAGACACAGCTGAGGATTCAGACATATCAACACGCTCGTTCCTCGGAGAGGATCTGAAGACTAATAGCTCGGAGCCACGGCCTCAGCTGAGCCTGTCCGTCCGGACGCAAGTGCTTTACTGTGACAGTGGAGTTATTTAGACTGGCAGCCTTTGCCCTGCCCCGCTGCTGTGTGTAGCCCGATGCTCTCCCTGACACACTCGCTGACCTTGACCTGCTGCCTCAGACGGCCGAGGACAGAGAGAGAGAGACGGAGGGAGAGAACACGGAGTGCCAGGTTCCTCCTCAGTCTTTGTCGGTGCTGAGTGTTACACCGTCTGCCAATTGAGCTACGGAGATGCAGACTGGACCTTGGTGGTGATATCTCCCATGGATGGAGTGACCTACTTGCTGAGTCCTCCTGGTCCCATGAGTCACTTTGGCGCTTGACTTTGTGCCCCCCCCCCAGCCAACCAACTCTGAGACTGCGACTCAATTACAATGAACCATAAACAAGCAGCGCTCGTAGCTGCCGAATGACAGCCGTAACGGCTCATCACTTTTCTCGCCTACGTTATGCAGTAAGCAATAAAAGGTCTGAGCCCAGTTAACAGGGGAGAAGTCTGTACGGCTGAGTTGGGGAAAATATGGAATTGTGATTTTTCGGACAGATTTGCTGAAGGTATAGGAAAGGATTAGGAAGCTCTACGACTCCATGCCGTGACTCTACTTCTGTATGTGTAGCTCAATAAATACTGATCATTTTGTTTTTCGTTTTATTCCATCGAAAGATCTTGTTTTTTTTTTTTTTACAAGCAACATTTTATGACCCTCAGGAACAAAGAACTTGGCTCGATGCGCACAGAGATAAAGGTCAGATGATCTTAATTAAACAATCCGTTAGCTGAGCACAGCAAGCACAAGCAAAAATAACAAAAGAGCAACATGAGGTCATAAGCAGAGAGACAGGCAGAGGTGAAATACCAGCAGATCAGATAACCCAGCGAACGAAATCAGAGGGGTAAACCAGGAGAGGAGTCAGGAGAACAGAAGGAGAGTCGCAAACCAGCGAGGCAAACAAACAGGCCACCAGAACCAGGGGAGAAGCAAAGGGAGGGAGCCAGGAGAGTCAAAACCGGAGATAGCAAGAGACAAAAGCTCAAACTGGGTTTGGCTTCGCAGTGACCGTGCAGTAAACGCAGCGAGGGGAACGAGCAGCAGGTATGTGTGATTTAGAATTCAGGGGAGGCGGGCCGAGAGAATGGAGTGTGATCGGGTGACTGGGGACATGTGGGTGTGAGGTCATCGGACAGTGCATTCTGGAAAATGGAGACCGGGAGGCGTGACGATGACAGTGGAGTAATTGGACTCTTGCACTGGAAAAAAACAATACTTATAATTAATATATAATAATATACAATATATAACAATTAATATAAATATCTAGAAATGTGGGGAATAATAATGTATATGTCTTATTTAAAAAAATTTATATATATTGACTAGAATGTTTTCACTTGCTAAGACATCTTTACTCGCTACAGGACATGGTTATGCTAACTTGTCCAGGCAGTGCTTTTGATGATGTAGGTTGGAAGTAAAAGCGAAACTCTTGCGATGTAAAAAATGAGATTTGGCCTTAAATATGATAAATCCTTCAGCTCGAGTAACTAGAGATGGATCAGAACGGGATTCCTGGGCCAATAACTAATACCTTTCTGTGGGCTGTACCGAAATCATAAGCCGCTAATCTAAATTCTTAATTTAATTATTTATTTAAAAACTTTCTGTTACTTTAGGCAGGCCTTCCATGTGCTGTGCGCCTTCCCTCGTGATCTTATTAAAAAGTAAATGATGATAATTTTAAAGTCAGGCTACAATATTTACAGCTTTACACCCTGGAAGGGTCGTGGAGGCTGTAAATGAACAGCATAATGTCACAGACCAACAAAGAATCTTTACAGGAGAGAGCAAAAAAAACCTTATTTTAATGGAAGTCAATGGAACTAGACTTTTTCCTCCAGGCCATTTCTGTTTGTCCATTCACCATGAAATTTCCAGTGTAAACAGCAGCTGCTGTGTTCAAATAATCCACAAAAGTCAAAATCTACAAAAATGGAGTTACATGTTCTTTGTGCCGAAAAACATTTGACAGCTGGCAGGTCACCTAACCCACTCTGTGATATGGCGACAGTCACAGATGCTATAATTGCACATAGTCTCACAGGTCTATGGCCTGAAATGAAGAAGCTGTTTATATTCAGAAATGGTGATGCCCTGATTGTTCGGTCAACAGCGCCAACTGCTATAGGCTAACACCCACTTAAATGGGTTACTGACCCACTGGGAGTCACACCGGAGCACGTTGACGCGTTCCGGCTCTTATTCAGTTTCAGCTTTCGAGCCAAACGGAGCTCCAGACAGAATAACCCCGGTTTTACATCACGGTGATAAACTGGTGACCAGCGTGGAGTGAGGCGCTCTCTGTGAACGCAGCAGACATGCCGACTGGGATGGGATTTATGGCTAATATGTATTTAAGCCATATTGTGCTTTGTTTGTCTGCTGAGGTGTAATAAAAAGGAGTTCAGTGTTTAATAAATAACTGCCGTTTAGTGATTAGACAAAAATGCTTATAACCTGTTTAATTTATACAGCAGTGAAAAAAGGGGCAAAATTCCTTCAACTTCAACTAAAGGTTTAATTTCGGTGCATCCCTATTAAAATAGCTAAGTAGCTCATTCACTGAAATTGTTAGTGGCGATATAGTTAATAAACTTTGTCACATTTCAGCAAAAGGGAATGTCATAGGCTGCCTAGAAGTAGGAACAGTCCCACCACTGGTGACCACACAGGGATCCACACATGCACAAGCTGAAAACCCAGCAGAGCTCCGAATTATCGGCCATCATTTCAGTATTGTATTCTGTATCCCAGCTGTAACCTTCTCTGACGAACGTTGGCATGGCACCATTTGGGTAATCAGTTATTGTTGTATATTGGGTGTACAGATGAGCCGATGAGCCTGAGGAAGATGTTTCATTTTCTTGGAAATGTCAGCCCTGCCCGTACCTGCCGCGCTCCATCCATCTTACTTTGATGCCTCATCGTTTGTGCTGTATATCGCAGCCTCCTGGCTGTCAGTCATGCACCGTACAGTATTCTTTGTAAACAGTTTTGCAGGACCTGATGGAGTGATAAGCAGGGATTTGTTGTATCCGATGGATGTGGTATGAGGCGCATTACACAGCTGGGAACGATGCTAATTGTAGACGTGGTGATGGGGATATTTCTCAAAGGCCTGCTCTATTAACATGGTTTATGATCCAAACCATCTGATGCCGTTGTAGAATAGATAGAGAAATAGACAGAGAGATAGATAGAGATGGGAGTTCAGATGTACAGGATGTACAGTAAAGTGTCTAGAGAGTCCAGGATGTACAGTAGAGTGTCTAGAGAGTCCAGGAAGTACAGTAAAGTGTCTAGAGAGTCCAGGATGTATAGTAGAGTGTCTAGAGAGTCCAGGATGTACAGTAAAGTGTCTAGAGTGTCCAGGATGTACAGTAGAGTGTCCAGTGTGTACAGTAAAGTGTCTAGAGTGTTCATGATGTACAGTAGAGTGTCCAGATGTACAGTAAAGTGTCTAGAGAGTCCAGGATGTATAGTAGAGTGTCTAGAGTGTCCAGGATGTACAGTAATTTGTCTGGAGAGTCCAGGATGTACAGTAGAGTGTCTAGAGTGTCCAGGAGTACAGATGTACAGGATGTACAGTAAAGTGTCTAGAGTGTCCAGGATGTACAGTAGAGTGTCTAGAGAGTCCAGGAAGTACAGTAAAGTGTCTAGAGAGTCCAGGATGTATAGTAGAGTGTCTAGAGAGTCCAGGATGTACAGTAAAGTGTCTAGAGTGTCCAGGATGTACAGTAGAGTGTCTAGAGAGTCCAGGAAGTACAGTAAAGTGTCTAGAGAGTCCAGGATGTATAGTAGAGTGTCTAGAGAGTCCAGGATGTACAGTAAAGTGTCTAGAGTGTCCAGGATGTACAGTAGAGTGTCCAGTGTGTACAGTAAAGTGTCTAGAGTGTTCATGATGTACAGTAGAGTGTCCAGATGTACAGTAAAGTGTCTAGAGTCTCCAGGGTGTACAGTAGAGTGTCTAGAGAGTCCAGGATGTACAGTAAAGTGTCTAGAGAGTCCAGGATGTACAGTAAAGTGTCTAGAGTGTTCATGAGGTACAGTAGAGTGTCTAGAGTGTCTAGAGTGTTCAGGATGTCCAGTAAAGTGTCAGTAGTGCAGATAAATAAAACCCTACGATTAGTTGGGTGTTTCTGGTGCTGGGTTTGGCCAGGCTCTGATTCTGCTTGATCATCTTGGTGTTGTTGGCGGTCCAGCCGGCGGTAGTTTGCTGGGGAGGGCAGGAGCTTGTTTAGCCTGTTTAGGGATTGTTGTAAAGGGCATTTACTGCACAGTTGACTACGCCACTGGATTCTGTGATGTGTTTCTGACTCATAACAAAGGAAGCATCATCATCACCTTAAAGTGAGAGCATGAGATTCCATAATCACCGGTTATCCACTCGCTCGATAGGATAGGCTTTTGATGAAGGACAAAACTCTCACCTGCTGCAACTCAGTCTAGGCATATGTAAGGACCGGTGCGTTTGCTTTCCACTGTTTATTCTTAATGCATCTCAGTTCTATTATCACCAATATTCACCAATCACGCTCCTCCGTCTGGCAATCCGGTGGAGGAGTCTGGGTTTGGTGGTTGCCAAGAGAACGGTACCTGTCTGACTCCACTGTGCCGAGTATAAAGTTTGGTGTGGGGGGGGATTATGGTGTGAGGGTGATGTTCAACGATTCAAATAATCGTTCTCTCTTTTATACAATTATAATGACCTTTTTTGGTGAAACTCCACCTTTTACACACTGCACCACTTCAACTCCGTGACACACAACTCCAGGAATGAGATTCTTTTAGCAGAGGGAGAGTATAAGGATGAACAAACTTAGTTTGACACGTGCTTAGCTAAAAGCAGAGCATGGCTTATTAAACAGGTTAGTGGTGAAGCTCAACAACAAAGTCCAGGCAAAAGTAACAGAGGGTTAAGGCACAGCCATGAACCAGAAGACAGGCAAGAGTAGGGTGCCCACTTTCATAACCCCAAAACGGAGGACATCATAAAGGGTGGCGGGGTCGTTCACAATCCAAGAACACTATCAGAATCATGATCTAACTTATATAACACATACAGATGCTTTACTCACCTAACTGGGTGGAATGGACGACATTCGTGAGTCAGACGAGCTTAATAACTGACTAGCATTTAGAGGGCTGACCTGTGGTTAGCTGGGAGACAAGTCACAATGTCACATGACCTTGTTAAACCAATGAAATGCAAGGCATGTCTTTTGACAGTCGACAGTCGTCGTGAACCGATGGTACACATTGTTGGTGAGGGAGCATCTTAAATAGTTCATTTCATTAAGTGGACTAATAGACTTCCGTTCAGGTGCTGCGCACGACGGGCACTGGGAGCTGAAAAATCGGAAAACTCTAGGCAGGAGTTGAAAACCAAACAATCCAAACAACCATCAAACAAACTAAACCAAATCCAAACGGGCAAAACCCAAAAGGGGAAAACCCAAAAGGAGAAAATCCAAAAGGGAAAATCCAAAAGGAGGAAATCCGAAAGGGAAAAATCCGAAAGGAAAAAACCCAAAAGGGAAAATCCAAAAGGGAAAATCCGAAATATAAACCAGGAATAGCAAACGGGAAGAACAATGGAGCGCCCACTCATTATGCAACAGGAGTGGCCGTACTTCATAACGCGAGAGAGGAACCCAGGGCTGTATAATGAAATCAGTGAAATGACAAACAGGTGTGTGTGATTAGAACTCAGGGGGCGAGTACCAGGCAAGCAGGAAGTCATCAGGTGGTGGGTTCTGGGAGATCTGAGGTAGAGGGAAAACCCGAAGGTGTGACAGATAGGTGCTTTAACAGAACCCGATGATGGTGCTGCACCCCAAAACCGCAGGTACTGACGTATCGCACACTCAGGCTAATCTGTACCGTTACAGCGTAGCACGAGGATCCTGTGTTCCTGACGAGCCTAGTAACCTTTAATGATCACAGCACTGTGCCGAGCAGCCTGTCTACGAATGTGTGCTCGCCGTTCTTCATCCGTGGCCAGTTATTAAGGCATAAATTCTCATATGTGACATTGATATCGCAAAGGTTCCACCGAGCATCGGGAACGGCCATCACTCACGCTGTCTGAATAAAGAGAGAGAGCTACATCTCTCCAGGCCTGTATCTCTTCCGACGCCGTATGTACTGGAATATAACGGTGTCGCTTTTACTATTACTGTGTCCTGTTTCATCATTCCTCACTCGGATCTTAATAACCCGATGCTGTATATGAGTACTTGTATCTGTCTAGTGCCACATATCAACCTGTCAGTCAGCCAGGACATGTTGGGTGTCTGTCTTCTGATTCAGGTTTTGGATCTCGGAAGCTAACGTTGCTGAAGTCAGACTCTAGTGCTCACTCCCCAGAACCTAACCAGCTCAGACCACACCTGGGTGCTCACTGAGGTTGATTACGGTGTCACTGATTACTACACCAGTTTTGGATGAGATGGGAGTTTTGCGGTTATGTTTATGGGCACGATTTGGGTGACTATTGATTTCTAGCCAGCAACAAGATGGCGGACTGGAGCATCATCTGTCTAGGGAGACTTGTATGGCTGCTCGGCTAACCGCATTACCTGTAGGGTCACCTGTAGGGGCAGTCGTGGGCTGGAGATTAAGGAACCACCCCCTGTGACTACCCGATTCCCCAGACCAACAGTAATGACTGAAGTGCCCTTGAGCAAGACACCCAACCCCCCACTACTCCCCAGGCACGGTAAAGCTGCCCACCACTCCGGGTAAGTGTGCTCACTGCCCCCTAGAGTGTGTGTGTGTTGGTGTTTCACTTCACTTCCCTGATGATTCAAATGGCTCTCTACTCAGAGAATGACTGGCATCACTCACATTCTGTCGGTGCCATTTAGGGTTGCCGTGTTAACGTTCTCTCAAAAGCTCTGGTTAGTCTGAAAGTGCAGTAGGGATGGAAACGACCCTGCCACTGGCTGTGCTTACTGCTTGGACAACTTTCCGAATTAACTGCAGCCACAAAAATGTTTAATGAATGTTTTTTGATCCTGGTTTGGAATAGCTGGCAACCCGTTCCGTTTCCGACGGGATGCTAGCGGCACAGCCATGTGACTGCTACAGCTTGTAGGCTGTCCGTTCACACATAGAGCCGCAGGGCAGCACAAGTACAAGTACTTCCTTATGCCAGTACTTGTAGCCTGAACTATATAGTAGCCTTTAGCAATGTTAGCTTCATAGCTCCAGCGCTAAGCTAGGGGTCATGTCATTATATTTGAAGATGTGTCTCAAAAATATCTCAAATTTTACTGAGGTATTCATCAAGACGCCTCATATGGCCACCAAACACGTCTGATCTGATTCAGTGTGTCTCACTACAGGTGGAAATCTGAGGTTCCATACTGACCACAGACCTCTCTCGCTTTGTGTCTCTGTCTCTCTGTGGGGAGGCGAGGCAATCATGCGCCTCACAAACCACGTTCATTTGAGGGCTTTTAAGCTGTTAGCTGTCGACACTTATTACACCAATTATCTGTTTTCTGGGGAAGCGCGTCCCCGGTAATGCCTCGCTCGTCCCTATTGCCCAGTTCCAGCCACCGTGCACCATTTAAGAAAAATTGGACAGAAAGCTCCGTCTGTCTAACGGCGGAACCGTCAGCCCAGATGTCATTGTTAGCGCTCCAACAGGTTCCCTAATACCGAGACAGCGGACGCCTTCAGAAATGACATTAGCCGTGTGTACTGTAGCGTGTATGTGTGTGCGTGTGCCTGTCTCTTCCTATATCACTTGAAGAAATGCCAGGACAGCCAGGATGGGAAACGAGACATGATGGTTCCTGAATCTCCGCCTGCTTATTCCGCCACCCCCCGCCAGCCAGCTGTTTGCTGCTATACCCTGAGCCGGAGCTAACAAGGCCGCCGGCAGCTTTCCTTAATGGCCGGCAGCTGTAGCCGGCTGGCCTGAAGCTGCCGCTGTCGCAGTACAACCTCAGGATGCTCTCTCCAGATGAATGGAGGAGATTGGACCCAGGGACAGATGCGGCTATAAGCCTTGACCCGGGCTTTGTGAATGGCTCGTTCTCTGCGCTGATCTGAGCGCTCTCAGCACCCTTAAGCGCTCTGCTGGGAAGTTTACTAATCCGATTGATGAACTTAAAGCGGCGCTTTGGTCGCCACCAGTCTCTGATCAGTGATCAGAACCGCGGCAAGAACGAAACACTGGCAGAAATCATGGGATGGTGCGGCGCTGTTTCGGTCACTCGTGAGAGGTTTCCTATAACAGCGACAGCCGAGTCCATTTGATCGACTGCTGCTGGTCCTGTTGGTGAAAAGAATAGGTGGATCTTAACGTCTCTGCTTTTCCCTTTGAGTAATCGAGAAGCAGTCCGAACATTTCGCTTCCAAGTAGGGCTTTATTTAATCTACGTACCTTTACCCAGAGAGCACTGTAGCACTTCAGCAGGGTCAGAATTGACTACCCTCCATCTCCTCTCCATAACAGGTGTCATGTACTGTATGGCTGGACGTCTGTTATGAGGAAAGTGGCTTTGTTTGGGGAAGACAGCTAGCATTTCATCCTGACAGCTGTGCTCGATATTATATCAATATTGCCTGATGTTATTTAATAATTAGGGATGCACCGAAATGAACCTTTTTTAGCCGAAGGTCGAATACCGGATACAGTGTTCCACTGTTTTATTCATTTAGCCCCTTTTTCACCCCGGCAAGGAAACAGACTACATCCCAGATAGCGAGATGATGTGGCCCCCATACTTACAACATGCATTCGGCCCACCTGTCCCAAAACAGATCTGATCCACTTCTGGCACAGATGCCTCAGAGTTGCTTACTTAGCGTGGACCTAATGTGGTGCCCACATCTTGCTACCGGGAGTGGTCCATCCAAGTGCCGTCAACACATCTGGCCGACGGGCCACGTGAAGCTGGGGAATGTGGGCCACTTTTGGGCCAGAACTGTTTTGCTGTCTGAGATGTATCACAGCACACACACCGACACCATCCCGGCAGGCACACCGACGCCATCCCGGCAGACACACACCGACACCATCCCAGCAGACACACCGACACCATCCCAGCAGACACACCGACACCATCCCGGCAGACAACACCGACACCATCCCGGCGGGCACACGACACCATCTTAGCAGATCTCTTGCTGAACATTCGGTGCATCCCCAGAAGTAAAGCTTCACTTCCCTTTCTATGAAGCATTTTGGCGCAGTCTGAGGGACAGTGAGGGACAGTGAGGGACACTGAGGGACATCGAGAGACAGATATCCACCATACACAAAAAATTCACCAGCAGTGGAGACAATGGTAGTACAGAAAGCTCTATTCAGATTTGAGTTTTACAGTCCACTGGCCATTTGCCATGCCTTCCTGGTTATGCCTTCATCTACTCTCAGTGTTTCTCCACCTGTATCGGTTGTCCCCTCTGCCTGCCAGTGTAATTAGGAAGGCCAGCCTCTCTCACTACCACCTCCGTCTCCATACAGACATGTAGGAAAGTAAACTACGCCTGTGAGCACAAACGGATCATTTGGTGAATTCTCCGAGGCGGAATATTAAACGGAAGTGAAGGGTTGCTTGGAGCAGCGCTACTCCCCATGCCAGGGCCACAGCCAGATGTCCAGCTAACCGAGAGCAGTGTGGTCTTATCAGTCCGAGCCCACCCGCATGCTGGCGAGATCCTGCCAACGTCATGCCCCCACCCCCCAGCATTGGCCTGACTCGTCCCCCTCCTGGGTCCTGCACTCTCACTTTCACAACTGCTGCTTAACTCCTGCATCTGGATTTCTCTCTTTCTCTCTCACTCTCTTTCCCAATCTCCCCATTTCATGGCACTCCTGTCCTCCTGATGTAAAGACAAACGATGAAGGAAAAATGGAAGAAAAGAACCGAGCCTTCGCCGGCTCGCGTGCGGAAACAGCTCTTTGTTCCTGGGTGCGACGTTGGGCGCAGGGCGATTCATCATGATTATCTTGTCGTAGGCAGGCAATGTCACAGGCTGCGCCGGGGCTATTTATGGAGCGGCTGCCGTCGCCACTGCCCCGGGCTTGGCAGCAGCCATCCCTCTCCAGGCCGGGCACAGATTCTGCATGGAGACAGCTCCAGGGCAGGCAGAAAAAGAAATGAAGAGAGAGGGAGAAAAGGGAAAGAAGGGGAGAGAGAGAGATACTAGATACCCGCAGGTGACAGCTACTGTTAAATGACCCCCCGATGCAAACACAATGTCCCTGAAAATGTGTCCTGCCAGCGGGACAGGCAGCCCAAGGGAGACGGGCAGCTCCCTCCGTCACTGACGGGGCTCCACGTGTGGGTGTGTTTGTGCATCTGTCGTCTCCTGGGTGTAGCTTGATTAGCACCTATATGCATGTGTGCTGGGTGTGAGGTAACGTGTTAACCAGGTGTGTTGGTTTGTCGCTATGATTCTTTCACTGCACCATAAAATTAATCTCAGTGCGACTCAGGATTACAAATCGTTAATTTACGGATCAGTAAATTCATAACAGAAACATCAGAAGAGAAATATGCCCAGATGTGGTTCTACACTGTCCTCATTTCCACCCTGTGATCTGGTCCTAGAATGAAACCAGCTGTTTCCCTGTGTTGGTGAGCTCCGCATGAATACTCAGATGAGCTCTGCTCTGATTGGCTGGTTTACAGCGAGATGCCGCCCACCAAGACCACACAGAAGCAACATGTGGAAACAGACGAAATAAAACGAGGCTCTGTGTAAATAAGCTCCGCCCTCATACTAGCTACACTAGTTAGCTATGCTAGTTAGCTTGCTAATAGCCAACGTTCCCTGTACTAGCTACTGGCTCCATCTGGACACTGGACACTAACACACAGTAGATTAAAGATAATCCTCACTATGGAGCTCTCAGTTTAAGATGATCTGCTCCAACCGGCACACACGGATACAATCACACAGCATGGCTGCTACTTACAGGCTGCTGTTGGGGTTGGGATGCTAGTAAGGGTGGAGCTGCTCTTGTTTTTAGTCTCTTCAGGGTCAAACGCTCCATATTGTCCAGAGAGGTTTGGGAAACTGTCCGGAGTGGAATGTGCCGACTGCAGGATTAAAGGTGTTCCGGATCTGTTTAAAGATCCCGCTCGCCAACATGCTTTGGGAATTTTCGGAATGGTGGAACATTGGATTAAGAAACTGTCGGATAGTAAGTAACTCCAGCCTGGTCTAAAGATGAACATCAACCAGTACTGCTGACAGTTGGGATCCTTGGGAAGGGAATGTTGGGTTGGGTATCCTTCCCAGCCTGGAACGCTGGAGTTCTCCACAAGGTCCACCATTTTGGTTCTGTAGCTCCGTTGTGGTTGTATGTAAATGATGGGGGGTAAGTATTAATGAGTCTGTTCCGTAAGGGTTTAGGATTTTGGAATCGGCCCGGTTCTGCTGTATCCTAACTTACAGGCTGCCAGGGATCTCCAGCAGGACACGGAAGCCTTCCTCCACTGTTGGAACACGGCGAGACTGACGCAGCAGAACCTTCGCCCTCAGATCGATGTGCTACGACGCCCCGATGCGTGCCACATGTCCATCATCCACCTTCGCTTGCTGTGATTTCGCCCACCCCCGAGTGCGGCGGACGTGTTTGTGTGTTCCAGAGCCCTAAGTAAGGATTGGAGCGTGGTTAAAGTTTGATGAGTGCCCGGGTGCCCGTGGCGTGGATGCCTGCTCTAAAACCAGACTCAGGCTCTGAATATTGCATACAGGATCCCCTTAAAAGCAGAAACCCAGCTAGTCATTAAGCATGAAGGCAAAGCAGGCTGGAGAGCCGGGCCAAGGATGGTCCTCTAGGCTGTGTGTGGGTGAGCGTATGTGCGTGAGGAACACTGGTGAAGCATGGCTTTCTGGGAGTGTGGCATAAGCATGCATTAATGTACCCAGCCTCCTCTGCTTCCTCCCTCTCTCTCGCTCTCCCTCAGTCTGGGCTCCTTTAGGAACCTCTGTGATTGCTTGGTTTTGGTGGTGATAGTCTTTCAGCATATCTGAGTCCTCCTCTCCGCAGGAACAGAACCGGCGCCTTGCGGAACCGGATGGCGTTGGCTCTTGTATTGGTCTCTCCAATTCGAGCCTCAGATACCGTGACATATGACCACTTGAAAAGGAGCAGCCTGCTATAAATCTCTGCTGGCCTTTGGCCCTAACGGGAAAGGGAAATTAATTAAGATTAATATTTATAGCTCTATGACAGCTCGTCCTCCGTGCCGGGATTGTGGTCCCCTTCGCGTGGCTACAGTGTCTCCGGATCAAAAGAGAGGGAGAAGGGGAAGAGGGTATTGTCGGCGGCTTCCCAGCGAGACTCTGGCGGGATTAGAGAAGCTACGACTGTGGCCTGCTCTCCAGCCACTAATCCATCCCGGCCTCTTTGCCAGGGTGCAGCCGCGGGTCTAACGTGCGATTGTTTGTCCTTTGAAAGCCCCGCCCTCCTCCCTCCCCACCCAACCATGAAAGCCATTTGTCCCTGGCTGCCTTCCACCTTGCCTTGACCTTGGCCGGCGGGGCTATTAATTG
>JAMWET010006140.1:192500-215619 GCA_024036415.1 Prochilodus magdalenae
CTGGAGTGTTGAGACACTGTGTCCACTCACTGTCCACTCTATTAGACACTCCTACCTTGCTGCTCCACCTTGTAGATGGACAGTCAGAGACGATAGCTCATCTGCTGCTGCACAGTGCAGTGTTGGTCATCCTCTAGTCCTTCATCAGTGGACACAGGACGCTGCCCCACAGGACGCTGTCCCACAGGACGCTGCCCCACAGGACACTGCCCACAGGACGCTGTCCACAGGACGCTGCCTTCGGGACTGTTGTGTCTGATCCACTCACACCAGCACCACACACACTAACACACCACCACCACGTCAGTGTCACTGCAGTGCTGAGAATGATCCACCACCCACATCATACCTGCTCTGTGGTGGTCCTGTGGGGGTCCTGACCATTGAAGAACAGGGTAATACAGTACACAGAGAAACAGATGGACTCCAGTCTGGACCTGTACACCTACAGAGTGTCCTGTACGGTCAGTGGAGCTGAGAACATGGACAGGGAGGTGGTTTTAATGTTGATGGCTGATCGGCGTAAGGCTATGGAGTAGTACCGCACCGTCACCATAACCCAGTAATTCAGCTTCCACTCTTTAAATAGTACGCTCCTGTCAGCGTGGTTCCTTATACTCCGCCGAACCTTAAGCGGTTGCATCCAGAATCTCATCATCTCCGGCACCGCGGATAAAATAAGCTCTTTAGCGATGAAATCTCACTTTCATTTTCCTCATAAGGAAATCGTCATTATGGAGTCAGTAGGCAATTTGCAACTCTGTCCGTCTCTTCTAAGCTGTCTTCCTAGCTTCCTTAGCTAAACTGGCCGTCCTGCTGTGAAGCAAACTGCTCCAGTTATGAAGGAGGATGTTCATTTTAAGACGCTCCTCTCGGGTTACGGCTATCCGTCTGCGTCGCCACCGAGGCCGGGAGGGATGACGCCATTGCCGTGTTGCCTGCCGGCTCATGCCAGCCTAACTAAGTGGACGTGTAATAATGCAGAGCAGCTTATTTTCACTGGTGATGTATTTGTTATGTATTTATTACAGAGCCCGATTTCGTACGAGCCATCGTATGTTACCGGCATATCAATCTAGCAGAATTTGGTAATAGCCAATTTGTTGCGTGAGCGTTTGAGCTCTAAAAGCTTGTACGTATCGGAGGTGATTATCGTGATGGCCATCATTTTCACAACAGCGCTCCGTCAGTGTGTTTGCGTGACAGAGCCGTTAATGGCAACCTGTTTACTTTAACGCTGAGGGGGAAAAGCTGCAGACGGCGTTCAGATAAATAGCTTGTTATCGTCCCTCTTTTCCTCGCCTCCCCCGTCTCCTGCGTTCTCGTGCTCTCCATCCCTCTCGCGCCCCTTTCGCCCCCTCGCTCCCCCGTTGCGATAGAGCTCCGAGTACATTTGTATGGACACCGGCCCTCCAAGAACGATCGGTTATAGCGAGGCACTTAGCATGAGGCCGGCGGTTGTTAATTTGAGACCGAGTGCCATTTGCTAATGTCACGACCCCCCTCAGCGTTATAGTCGCACCGCGGCGACCCTGGCTTTATACTTGCATCTGTGGATGTGAAATTCCAGCATCTGGTCCAGAAAACGATGGAAGCTAATACCGAGAGAACATCTGGAAGCCAGTGCACTGCGCTCATGCGTATGTTTATAAGAAAGAGGGGAATCGAGATAAGGGGAATGCTTAGGCGGCCGGTTGCAGGGCTGGCGGGAGGTGGCGGGAGCGGGAGCGGGGGCTGGACAGGATGCCGGGGTTTAATTTTATTTTTCCATTTGCTTGTGACCCTGGAGCGCTACGGGCTGGCTTCAGAGCCATTGTTCCTTCCTGTTTCTCCAGCGAGCTCCGCGCCTCGTCTCTCCGACCCCTTGGGAGGGCCGCTCTTACATTAACTCCACAAACACGGGCGAGGTTGGCCGCCAGCGCCTCGCGCAAATTGAATTCATTTTTTTCCCGAGCCTTTATCTCTTTAAAGGAAGAACAGGAGGGAGATGACCAAACACGCCAAGTGTTACGGCCCAGCGTACGTGGCTGCATTAGTCCTAAAGGCCAGAGCAAATTTACTCTAAATGGATCTCCTTCCATTTTCGCCACCCTCGCCAGGCGAGTGGTAGGCCACGCGCTGTTCCACCTGAGTGATCTAATCTCGTCCTGTTCTATTATGTTTGGACATTAACCCTCGTAATGATTTTTAGCCCTACCTACCCCAAGCATACCCTCAGGGCAGCACGTGGGGGGAAACCGTATAACTACATGAGGGCAGAAGTTCTGATTTTGTCAGGTCTCATTGGCCCCGGCCAGCTTGAAGGCTCACTTCAGAGCGTTCCAGGTTCGAGTGAGGTAGATATGAGGGCTGTAGCCCGAAGGCACGGGCTGTCAGAAGCTGTCAGGAATCTACTTCCGCCCCCTTCCACTTCAACCATGACTCGCTATAGTAACAAGACCACAGGTCCGGCTGTCTCAGGGGGCATGATTCAGCAATTGTAACTTAATTGAGCTACCGGCGACACTCGTCAGCCTCCTACATAAAACTTAACCGGGACCGACGTCCCCACGTTTGAGACTTCGTTGGTGGGTGAGGCTGAATCATACGGAAGGCGGCAAGGTCATGGGGAGAGAGGAGCCGAGCGGGAGTTGACAGGTGACATGAGGGCATGGTGGTGGGTGTCAGCGGACATTGTGTCACTGACAGGGGAGAGGCCTCGGCAAAAAAAGAAGAGTGGCCTGAAACGATCAAGGGTTGGCCCTGGAAGCCTGTCTGTCAGCCGGAGGGGCCTGTCAGCCTGACACGCGGCGACCAGCTGTGTCGGACGACAGGTGATTAAAGTGTCAAAGAAGCTGACAGGCGGAGAGGAGGGGGCCCAGCGTACATGAGGGCTCCTACAGTCGTTAAGTACTTCGTATTTTGCAGCTATAAATGTGCACTTCCTCCACAAAGCCAGTTACACACTGCCGGCCCACGTTTTCCAGACCGGAGGACCAGCGTTCAGGTGCAAAGGGTCCATCACGGGGAGCAGCTGCATGGGGGAGGTTGCCATTGCTTGGAGACCTCTGGCCTTATTAGATCTGCAGAGGGGATGGATTCTGCTGGTGTGCGTTAGCACTGACGCTAAAGTTTTAGCGCTCGAAGGCTTGTAGTTATTGTAGCTCGTGCCAAGCATGTTGTCCAGGGTGGAAGTCTGTCTGTCCTGCCAGCCAAGCCGCATTCCACACCGGTGCAAACATTGGCTAAACATTTTTAGACATTGCAATAAATTGCTGTAAATAATTTCCCACACTGTAAGAGCTAGATTTGCGGGTATCGAGTTAATTATGCGCAATATCCGCAATCAGTTACGCAATCATCTAGAGGATAAAGAATATAGGATCCCTAAATCCGTCTAGTATGTAGTTTTAGCACCGGGCTGGACTCGAAACCCGAAAGAAGTCAGAGTAAGTGGATATGAGCACTGAGTAATCCCAGTACTTTATCACATCTGATTATTAATTAGATTTCCAGGCCTTAATCCAATCTGAAAAACCAGAGTTCGCTATTTACACGCCCATTACGTTATCAGACACCTGATATAGGCCGTTTGTGATCTGATTATTAAGTGATTCTTCCCCAAATTCAAACATCAGTATGCCCATAATCAGACAAGTACCGTTTTCCTGTCAACCGCCAAACCCAGACTCGTCCATCGGACTGCCAGGCGGAGAAGCGTGGTTGGTCACTCCAGAGAACACGTCTCCACTGCTCTAGAGTCCAGGGGCGGAGCTTTACACCACTGCGTTCCACGCTCTGCACTGCGCTTGGTGATGTAAGGCTTGGGTGCAGCTGCTCGGCCATGGAAACCCATTCCATGAACTCTACACTCTGTTCCTGAGCTGATCTGAAGGAAACATGAAGTTTGGAGGTCTGTAGTGATGGACTCTGTAGACCTCTGTGCACTATGACCCTCAGCATCCGCTGACCCCGCTCTGTCTATTCAGCAGTGGGATACCGAGATAATCCTAGTGTGCACCTCCACTACCGTGACCTCCAGGCCATCCCACGTTTCACAGACGCTGTCAGAAAACAAGTCAAAGTCCAATCAGGTATTTCTATGCTCCGTTTTGAGGTTCGTCCCAGACCCGTCCATGTTGATCCAGCCGGTTCAGATGGAGATGGACAGAGGACGCACGTCCTGCACATCAGAGGAATGTGGCAAGCATGAGACACAATGAGAAAATCACAACACCAGCATATTACCGCTGCCGCTCCAGATTTTCACAGTCAGAGTTCTTTCATTCGTTCCACTGGCCGGGCCCTCGGCAGGCATAAGTAAAGGCGCCTCTGCTGAGACACGCATGTCATTGTCTCTGTTGTTGGGCTCCGTTGTTTTCCTCTGCTGTAGTTGACTGCAGAGTTTCATGGTCAAGTGAGAATATGAAATATCAAATCCTCTCTAGATATGAACGAAATTGACTCTGAGCCTCCACAAATCCTTTCAAGAGCAATTCCTTCAGCAGCAAGATTGGGTTTCCCCCCGTTCTGCCCTTATACCGATGTGTATCCCTGTATGCTGGGAAAACTGGATATGGGTATGTGTCCTCTTCACTGTCTCGGTCCCTTCCCCTTGCATCGCCTCTTGGTAGCGAAAGGCTTGTGTATGAAGCTCTTCGTTATCATGTATGGCGGTTGTAGCTGATGAGGCCTGAGCATATCAAGCTTCAAATTTGGGCAGAAGGATTACCATGTTTGCATAATTGCAAGCAGAAGCTGTAATCAGTCCAAGCTGATCGGTTTACTGAGGTGATGCAGTTCATACTCTGGCTCGCCGTCTAGGAATATAATAGGAGGTCAGGCCAGTCCAGTTCCTCCACACCAGACTCGCTCATATGTCTTTATGGAGCTTGCTCTGTGCACTGGTGTGCGGTCATGTTGGAACAGGAAGGGGCCGTCCCCAAACTGTCCCACAAAGTCGGGAGCATGGAATGGTCCAGAGTCTCTTGGTTTTCTGAAGCCTTCAGAGTTCCTCTCACTGGAACTCCCCCCACACCATAATCCCTCCCCCACCAAACTTTACACTCGGCACAGTGCTGTCAGACATGTACCGTTCTCCTGGTACCGCCAAACCCAGACGCAACCATAGGACTGCCAGATGGAGAGGCGTGATTGTACGTGGTGTAACACTTCCTGTCTGAGCTGCTGTCGTTCCCAATCACTCCCACTGTGTTCTAATCCCACTGACAGTGGACTGTGGAGTATTTAGTAGGGAGGGAATTTCACCACTGGACTTGTAGCACAGGTGGAGCATCCTATCACGGTGCCACGCTGGAGTTCACTGAGCTCCTGAGAGCGACCCATTCTCTCACTAATGTCTGTAGGAGCAGTCTGCATGTCTAGGTGCTGGGTTCATACACCTGTGACCATGGAAGGGACTGGAACATCTGAACTCAGAAATTTGGATGGGGGGGGGGTGAATACTTTTGGCAATATAATGTGACGTGAACAGCAATTGCTTTATAAAACCCTGAACCTTTTATCACATGTAGATTCTGCAGTCCACATCTACTTAGCAGTGGGATAGTGAGATAATCCCAGCGTGCGCCTCCACTAACTCAACCTCCGGTCCATCCCACGTGTGATTCATCCATCGAGGCATACGTTTCACGGTGTCCTTTCTCTTCCCCGAAGAAAATGGTGAGCCGGATCCATCTCTTGACAGGCTGACTGGCTTTTAATTTGATTCCCCTCACTGTGAATCAAATTAGCGAGACAAAAAAAGGCAACTTGGGAACGAGAATAAACAGCAGTGGCCGGCAGCTCAGAGAAAGAGGGCTGCCAGATTAGCGTGACGTTCTCCGGTCTCCTGTTTCCACGTTCCCCGAATCCTGTTTAAGACGTAGGGGTTGTGGGTTTTGTTACTCCACTGAGTTATTAGTCCAGTATGTTGCCAGAGCTGGATCATCACTGATGTGATCCCGTTTAAAAGAGGCGTACATCGGACGGCACCCTGGCTGTTGTTTGCCATGGTGGATGTGGCAGCATCGCTGTCAGCCCATGCCCACCTCCAGTATAACCAGCCGTCCACCTTAGCGTGACGTTTTCATTCTGGCTATCAATAGGGTTGCACCGAAACATTCCTGGTTGAAGCCGAAACCAAACACAATGAAAGATTTGGCCGAAGGTCGAATACCGAACGCCACTGCTGGTCCACTGTGGGCACTGCCAACCTGCTGTGAGCCAAAGGTGGCCCAGATAGTTACAACATGCACTTGGCCCACCTGTCCCAAAACAGATCTGGACCACTACTGGCACAGATGAAGCAGGGTACCGTAATGTGGCCCTGATGTGGTGCCCACGTTCCAACTACCAGGAGCGGTCCACCGAGAGGAGAACACATGGCCTTGTGTGAGTTGGCCTGGTTTTGAGAGTTCCAAGTTGATTTGATTCCGTAGAAACTTAAAAGCTGTGTAGTATGATTGGAAGTCGTTTAGTGTGTGATTCCCGGTATTCCCATTCACAGCCTGATGTCTGTGTGACATTCCCGGAATCTGCTTTATTATCTGTTAGTAAGACTATTATCGTATCAGCACGTAGCATAAGCCGTGGTAACGTGTCGGGACACTGACATTCTGATTGTGGCGTTCCCGGTGCTCCGGCTTACATTCCCAGAATTCCTTGCAAAGTTTCTTAGTCACTGCTGGAATCATAAAGTGCCATATAAAAGTGCATCCATAAGCAGACAAATCGAGGCAAGTCCCGCAGACGTCTCACAATCATAAAGACTCTCTGCGTGGTTCTGGAGGGACGAAGAACAAAAGGCGATTCATCTTAGGCATCACCGTGGGCTGCCAGATAAACGGGCGGACGGGGAGTGTTTGTACCCTTCGGTCTAAATACTGTGGAGGCGCTGTAGCGGGTGAGTAATTGGGCAAAATGAGCGCCCCCTTAACAGACTCCTTCCTTCATTTGTTCTCCAGGCCATGCTTCAGTCGCAGAACAACACCGCCCCTCCAGAAACCGGGCCGTTCGTCCACAGTGCTGGTCAGCTGGCCCCAAACGCCAGTCTCGGTTCATGGAGGGATCCTCCACCCCCACCAAGTTTAGGTGGTTCAAAACACAATAAGAGAAGGAGGGGGCGTAATGAGATTCCAGAGGAGAGAGCCCATGGATCATTTCAGAAAAAAATAACAACCAAAATAACAGCCAACTAAAAGTAGTCATGAATAAATTATCCCTGCTGCGAAATGAAAAATACAGCATTTACAAAGATAATGTAATTACTTGTTCTGAGATATGGTTAGGGCTCCTCTCGATTTGGACTGCAGCCAGAACCTCACTCTTTTTCTGTACAAGCTGTTGCAATTTCTTCGTTAGGTGTCAGAGAAAGAGAGAGGACCACTCTGGGTGTAATGTTAGTTTATTGAGCTCTGGTTCCAGTCCAGAGTACAGTCCCGAGCAGTCCAGAGTACAGTCCCGAGCAGTCTAGAGTACAGTCCCGAGCAGTCCAGAGTACAGTCCCGAGCAGTCCAGAGTACAGTCCCGAGCAGTCCAGAGTACAGCCCTGAGACAGTCTAGAGTACAGCCCTGAGACAGTCCAGAGTACAGCCCTGAGACAGTCCAGAGTACAGCCCTGAGACAGTCCAGAGTACAGCCCTGAGACAGTCCAGAGTACAGCCCTGAGACAGTCTAGAGTACAGCCCTGAGACAGTCTAGAGTACAGCCCTGAGACAGTCTAGAGTACAGCCCTGAGACAGTCTAGAGTACAGCCCTGAGACAGTCTAGAGTACAGCCCTGAGACAGTCCAGAATACAGCCCTGAGACAGTCCAGAATACAGCCCTGAGACAGTCCAGAGTACAGCCCTGAGACAGTCCAGAGTACAGCCCCGAGACAGTCCAGAGTACAGCCCCGAGACAGTCCAGAGTACAGCCCCGAGACAGTCCAGAGTACAGCCCTGAGACAGTCTAGAGTACAGCCCTGAGACAGTCTAGAGTACAGCCCTGAGACAGTCTAGAGTACAGCCCTGAGACAGTCTAGAGTACAGTCCCGAGCAGTCCAGAGTACAGCCCTGAGACAGTCTAGAGTACGGCCCCGAGCAGTTTAGAGTACAGCCCTGAGACAGTCTAGAGTACAGCCCTGAGACAGTCTAGAGTACAGCCCTGAGACAGTCTAGAGTACAGCCCTGAGACAGTCCAGAATACAGCCCTGAGACAGTCCAGAATACAGCCCTGAGACAGTCCAGAGTACAGCCCTGAGACAGTCCAGAGTACAGCCCTGAGACAGTCCAGAGTACAGCCCCGAGACAGTCCAGAGTACAGCCCCGAGACAGTCTAGAGTACAGCCCTGAGACAGTCCAGAGTCCAGCCCTGAGACAGTCCAGAGTCCAGCCCTGAGACAGTCCAGAGTACAGCCCTGAGACAGTCCAGAGTACAGCCCTGAGACAGTCTAGAGTCCAGCCCTGAGACAGTCCAGAGTCCAGCCCTGAGACAGTCCAGAGTACAGCCCTGAGACAGTCCAGAGTACAGCCCTGAGACAGTCCAGAGTACAGCCCTGAGACAGTCCAGAGTACAGCCCTGAGCAGTTTAGAGTACAGCCCCGAGACAGTCCAGAGTACACCCCTGAGACAGTCCAGAGTACAGCCCTGAGCAGTTTAGAGTACAGCCCTAACAAGTCTAGAGTACAGTCCCGAACAGTCCAGAGTGCGATCCCAAGCAGTCCGGAGTCCAGCGTGCGGTCTTCAGATCCAGTTTTGAAGTGGTCTTTATGCCATTGTTGAGGAGTGCTGCAGCTCCCCCCAAAAGTCAAAGGAAGATAAAAATGAAGTAATGGAGAAAAAATAAAATAAACCAAGTTTACAGCAGAGCTCTCTCCTTTTCTCCATCCGCCTTTCCGTAGCGTGGGACGATACCTCAGCGCATTAGAAAGATTAGAATTGCGTTGGGCTAAGTAGACCCCTGGGGTTACCAAGGGTGTGCATATCTCAGTGTGTTTTGCAGGCCGACTCCCATTCTGCCTGACTGATGATCCGCATTGTCGGAGGTTTGGGACAAACAGACTCGTCTTCAAAGCCTCTGCCTGGGCGATTACGTTCCCCCGCCCAACCTTTTAATCCAGGGGAAGGTGGGTTTGGCTCGGTAATTTCAAGACGCCAAATGGCAGGATAAGGACTGTAATTTTCTCTTGTTGAGTGGACGCCATCGACTCCTACTCCTGCATGCCTGTCCCTGAGAACGGACTCCAATACCCATGAATATCAAAGAGCACTCACATTTGGCCCGAAGTGCCATCGCATATTTATAGCCCCCATAGCTTTCTGCGTTCGTCCTTGAGGAGAAACAATCAAACATGCGCCGACGTCAACAGCACGCGGCACCCGAGCTCCCGCTCTGCCTCTTTCATCGCTCCTCTGTCTTACTCTCACATGAATAGAGACCATAGGGCGTTTCGTCAGCCGAGGCTCAGGAGCGTCCCTCTCTGATGCGACCCTGTGGATCGCTCAGTTCTAAAACGTTCTGTGTATGGACCAAACGGAACCGGATTAGGTAACTATGTTAACCTACGCCGTCTCTGCTAGCTTCTTTGTGTTCCCCTTAAAAACAAAGACCCCAGTGAAGTGATTTATTCGCGCTGGAGGACAAAGTGCTAGCACACGGAGAAGATAAAAGGGTGGATCTCATAGCAACCACGGCTGCTCGAGTTACCCACTGTACGGGTCCAGGCATGCGCAGTCTCACACGCAAGGGAACGGGTTATTCTCTGATGCTACAGGTCGTACAGCATGGCCTTCATGAAGAGCCGGGATTAAAAGAGAGCTGGATGAGTTGCTAAGTGGGAGACATATGTCTCCTTCCCCCCGGAGTGACATGCACACCCTGCCCGTCTTCTGACTCTTTGCGTAGCTTGAAATCCCGAGGGGGGAAATGCAGGCTCAGCCGTAGGCCGAGTGAGTCACCGTAAGCATAGCATACTGCGTTAATTATGTGCTTCATGAGCTCAGTTTGTTTAGTACTAATTAGGCCGGTGCCTGGTCAACAGAGTTACCGGGCAACAGCCTCCAGAGATGGTGGAAACGCGTGTACCCTCGTCTGAAGCCTTGTTTGTTTGTTTGTTTGTTTGTTTGTTCAGACGGGGTACATGTGGTTTAGTACTCGCTGGTACGGAGTCAGGTACCGGTGCATTCAGGGACAGTCTACCTCTACACAGGTGGGCGAAGGCAGTGCTGGGAGTCTTGCCCAGGGACTTGTCTACACTGGAGTAGTGTAGGGTGGTTGTCCAGGTGGGGAATCGAACCCCATTCTACAGCATGGAGGGCAGTGGGGGGACCTTCACTACACTATACCACTATGGTGACCTCTTATTCTAGACCTGGCCATGTGATTCTGATAGACCTTGTTTCTCCACCTGTATTGATGGAGCGGTTGTGATTCTGATAGACCTTGTTTCTCCACCTGTATTGGGGGAGCAGTTGTGATTCTACTAGACCTTGTTTCTCCACCTGTATTGATGGAGCGGTTGCGATTCTGATAGACCCTGGTTCTCCACCTGTATTGATGGAGCGGTTGCGATTCTGATAGACCTTGGTTCTCCACCTGTATTGATGGAGTGGTTGTGATTCTGGTAGACCTTGGTTCTCCACCTGTATTGATGGAGCAGTTGTAATTCTGATAGACCCTGGTTCTCCACCTGTATTGATGGAGCGTTTGTGATTCTGGTAGACCCTGGTTCTCCACCTGTATTGATGGAGCGGTTGTGATTCTGGTAGACCTTGGTTCTCCACCTGTATTGATGGAGCGGTTGTGATTCTGATAGACCTTGTTTCTCCACCTGTATTGGGGGAGCAGTTGCGATTTTGCCAGACCTTGTTTCTCCACCTGTATTGATGGGGCAGTTGTGATTCTGCTAGACCTTGTTTCTCCACCTGTATTGATGGGGCAGCTATGATTCTGCTAGACCTTCTTTCTCCACCTGTATTGGGGGAGCAGTTGCGATTCTGCTAGACCTTGTTTCTCCACCTGTATTGGGGGAGCAGTTGTGATTCTGCTAGACCTTGTTTCTCCACCTGTATTGGGGGAGCAGTTGCGATTCTGCTAGACCTTGTTTCTCCACCTGTATTGATGGAGCGGTTGTGATTCTGCTAGACCTTGTTTCTCCACCTGTATTGATGGGGCAGTTGTGATTCTGCTAGACCTTGTTTCTCCACCTGTATTGATGGAGCGGTTGCGATTCTGCTAGACCTTGTTTCTCCACCTGTATTGATGGGGCAGTTATGATTCTGCTAGACCTTGTTTCTCCACCTGTATTGATGGGGCAGTTATGATTCTGCCAGACCTTGTTTCTCCACCTGTATTGATGGAGCGGTTGTGATTCTGATAGACCTTGGTTCTCCACCTGTGTTGATGGAGCGGTTGTGATTCTGATAGACCATGTCTCTCCACCTGTATTGGGGGAGCGGTTGCGATTCTGCTAGACCTTGTTTCTCCACCTGTATTGATGGAGCGGTTACGATTCTGCTAGACCTTGTTTCTCCACCTGTATTGATGGGGCAGCTATGATTCTGCTAGACCTTCTTTCTCCACCTGTATTGATGGGGCAGTTGTGATTCTGCTAGACCTAGGTTCTCCACCTGTATTGATGGAGTGGTTGTGATTCTGCTAGACCTTGGTTCTCCACCTGTATTGGGGAAGCAGTTGCGATTCTGCTAGACCTTGGTTCTCCACCTGTATTGGGGAAGCAGTTGTGGTTATGCTAGACCTTGTTCCTCCACCTGCTGCTTATGTCAGATGTTATCAGCTGGTATTGTTATTTTGCCGTTGGTGGGTTTTCATGAGTCCGGGAGATGTCCCTGTTTCACAGCCACAGTAGCGTTCACACCAGAACCTACACCAGCAGAACCTACACACAGGTTGGGTGATGTGATCCTAAATTCAAACTTCCTCCATTCTGCCGAACAGAGATGGGTTGCAGAGTAAATACGGATTATGGAGCTGGCCTGGCTGAGCATGCTCAGTGCTGCAGGCAGATTTAGTGATGGTGTATGTTTTAGTGGGTGGGTGTAATTAGTCTTAACTTGGTTTCCTGCTCTGAAACATTTCTGGCCGTTAGGACACGAATAGGCATCTGCTGCACACCTGCACAACCCAGAAACAGCGACCCAGTCCCTGGACGTGCTGGACTGAGCAACTCACACTTCTCGCAAAGTTCTTACAATTCCCAACACCATTCTAGCTCCTCCGTTTCCTCAGTCGGTCAGTCAGTTCTAACACAGCCGGAGTGTATCTGGTCTTGTAGCTCCAAACAGAAGTTCCACCAAACTCCAGCCTAAGTTCTCAAAGTTCTCCCCCGCCCAATCAGTCCTTCCTCCTGCTACCAGCAAGGTTCAGGCTTGCAGAGTTATATCCGTGTTTCCAAGCAGAGGTCCCCAAAGCCCATGTGCCAAAACACCAGTATACAGCAGGTCCAGTGGCATAATCAGATCAGTCTGCTGAGCACCAGCACCAGTAGTGACTCAGCTCTCGCTCCTCTCAGCACAGGAAATGTATATATTAGATCACGTCTATAAGATGACCTTTTACATGTAGCTTGTTTAGTAGGAGAGCTTTAGGAGGTTTAGGAAACTTTACTGGCTTACAGAAAGTGATTTTATGGTTCTAGCTAACAGAACCGGTTCTCCCTCAGTGTTCTGTGCTGATGGTGATGTGAATAGACGTCAGTGTCAGACTAATGAATGAGCTTCTATTAAAGACTGGTGGACTGAGAGACACTAGAGTCTCTTCACCTACACTGAGCTGATGAAGAGTCCTGTTCCAGAAATGATAATAGAACATTAGAGCCGTAATAAACCATGCTCCTGCTACTCTCCATACTTAAGTACATCTGAAGGTACATACTTTAGTACCGGTACTCTCCATACTTAAGTACATCTGAAGGTACATGCTTTAGTACCGGTACTCTCCATACTTAAGTACATCTGAAGGTACATGCTTTAGTACCGTTACTCTCCATACTTAAGTACATCTGAAGGTACATACTTTAGTACCGGTACTCTCCATACTTAAGTACATCTGAAGGTACATACTTTAGTACTGGTACTCTCCATACTTAAGTACATCTGAAGGTACATGCTTTAGTACCGTTACTCTCCATACTTAAGTACATCTGAAGGTACATGCTTTAGTACTGGTACTCTCCATATTTAAGTACATCTGAAGGTACATGCTTTAGTACTGGTACTCTCCATATTTAAGTACATCTGAAGGTACATGCTTTAGTACTGGTACTCTCCATATTTAAGTACATCTGAAGGTACATGCTTTAGTACTGGTACTCTCCATACTTAAGTACATCTGAAGGTACATACTTTAGTACTGGTACTCTCCATACTTAAGTACATCTGAAGGTACGTGCTTTAGTACTGTTACTCTCCATACTTAAGTACATCTGAAGGTACATACTTTAGTACTGGTACTCTCCATACTTAAGTACATCTGAAGGTACATACTCTAGTACTGTTACTCTCCATACTTAAGTACATCTGAAGGTACATACTCTAGTACTGTTACTCTCCATACTTAAGTACATCTGAAGGTACATACTTTAGTACTGTTACTCTCCATACTTAAGTACATCTGAAGGTACATACTCTAGTACTGTTACTCTCCATACTTAAGTACATCTGAAGGTACATACTTTAGTACTGTTACTCTCCATACTTAAGTACATCTGAAGGTACATACTTTAGTACTGTTACCGCTCTTTACAATCAGAGAGAAGCACCAGTTGAAACTCACAACATTCCATTCCCTGTCTTGTAACCAGCCGGGATAAATATACACATGGTCTGTCTTCCTCTCTGCGTGCTGTACCAGGAATAGCTCAGTTAGCAGAGAACACGGCAGTTTTGTACCTTCCCCCAGGTGCTGTCCCAGAGGACGGCATTAACCTCCACTTCCTCAATGTTCATTAGCTGCCTGCCGCAGCTCGGCGGATAACGGGGGTGCTCAGAGATGGTCGCCTTTGCGCCCAGGTCCCTTCAGTGCCTGGGACTGCATTCGAATCAGATTGCCCATTCATCACACTCTGTAGAAGACCTCATGCCTAAGCTCATAGATGACCTTCTCCGGGTGACGTGCTTGGTGATTGGGACTGATTCCGGCGAGTTTGATTACTGGACGGTGCAGGAATGTTCACCCAGGAATTATCAGTGTCAAGATTAGCGGGTCTGGGGTTAATGCTACCATGGGGAAACATAAATCCAGGAGTGATTACACAGGACAGCTTGTACGTGCTAAGCTACAGGGGTTCGGGTCTGTGTGGTGCAGAGGGCGGGCTGGCCTAGGGCCTGTTAGTCCTAGTCCCTGTCCTAGTCAACTGGAATCTCGGGTTCCTCCACCTTGACCTTGCTAGGTACGAGCTCTCCAATGGGTCATTGGGTCGTCCAGCCAACCTGCACAGAAGCCCCCTGTTTCAGAGGGTTCCGGTTACGAAGCGGGGTAGAGGAGTGTTCTCTGAACGTGCATATGCTAAAGGAGTCCAGGACGTTTATCAGTGACCTCATCGTTTGTTAAATATTGTCCTGACATTAGGCGTAGGGTTGGCTGTCAGCTCGGGCTGCGCGTCGGCTGCAGCGGAACGCTGATAAGGCCATGTTTAATGCAGAGCTCGGAGCCTCGGAGAGATCAGGCCTGTCAAGTATCTTTATCTCCCTTTGTGTGCGTTTGCATGACCGCGGTGTGCGGAATACCAAGGACACTGCGAGAAAAGCAAGATGGCGTGCGGAGTGAACTGATAATGGTGTGGCATGTTACACGTTCTACAAGAGGTATTACCTGAACATCTCCCAAGCTGTAGGTGCAAACAAGGGGATCCATCAGAATGAATAATGGGGGGGTAGGATTGGAGGGTGGCGTTGCGGTTCCTGCACATGCGTTTGCACTCATTCCGGTGCAGGAAAGGTGCACCTATTAGCATTCCGTGAGTCTTTGGACTTGAATGAATTTTAATGGCCAGCTTTGGTACACCTGTATGAAGCAGCACTTCCTTTTCCTTCCATTGCTACGTCCCTTCGCATCTGCTTCGAGCTCTCGTGGAGATGTGTCTTCGGGGAAGCAGGAGGCCTCTTCATTGAAATAACAAATGACCTAAAGAGACTCTCGCACGGGGTCTGAGCAGCCCCCGGGGGCGACGGCGTGCACCGAGGAGAAATGGCTTGTTTCCAAGATGGAGCTGCACGACATTAGCCTTTATTAGCTATCACGCACTCATCCATTCCTGTGCTACCGGGCAGCCTCGGCACTCACTGACAAACCAAGCATGGCCACCGAGAGAGAGAGCTGTTGGCCCGCGGTTACCGTGCTGCCTAGCCCCATACTGAGCTCACCATAGCGCTTGCTTTGCCGTCTGGACTGGCACCGGTAGGACCGGAGAGGCACCGCCGCCACCGTCCCTGCAGCTGGGCTCTCCAAACGCTGGCTTAGTGGGAACGGATGGAGGAAAGCTGTGTCAATTCATCATGTGCTTCAGCGATGGAAGGAGAAGAGGCACAGCATGCCAGAACTCATCCGAGCCCATCTGGGCCTGGGAGACTGCTCTCCCACGTCGAGCCTGTAGAGGGGAGCGTCCTAAGCCGGTGTCTGTTCAGATTCATTCATTTAAAATGAAGTGCCGCACGCCGTGAGCAAACCCGGACATGCAGGGCCACACACTGTGATGGCACACGGTGCCAGCGCGCGGAGTCAGGCACCGTGATTGCATCATTTTGGCGTGTGCATCCTCGCGCCATCCAGGGAAGGTGCTAACAGGTTCCAACGTTGTCCATGCATTCCGGATCCATTGTTAGTAATGACGGGAAGCGGTAAAGTTCGGACTCACTGCCGTAATCAGACTCCCCTTTCGCAGGACGATGCATCGGTCACGATCAGTCAGGGTTCTACCACAGTTTACAGCAGGAGGGTATCTGGTCTTGTAGCTCCAAGCAGAACGTTCCATCAAACTCCAGCCCAAGTTCTCAAAGTTCTCCCTGCCCAATCAGTGTTCCCTCCTGCTACCAGCACAGTCCGAGCAGAGGAAGCGACTCCCGTTTGAGGCACATGGGCGATAGATGACACGCGGGGGGTTGAATGCCGTTACTCGTAACGAGGAGTGTAACACGTTGAACAGGTTTAATTCTCAGGTCTGGATTAATAACATACTGGCGCTCGCCGTCCCGGAGGACTCTCAGGGTATCACAGCCTGAACCTGCTGTCGGTGACATTACAGCTCTGCCGTAGGCGTCACATGACTGTAGTATGGTGGTAATCGGCACAGCCCTACACCCACATGCCTGGTTTGGTGCTTGTACCGCTGAAACGAGTGATATTTGGAACATGTGAATGTTTATAGATCAGGTGTGTTATTATGCCGGCCGTGTGAAACCTGGAGGAGCCTATATTCCCAGAGCGCTGTGTTCCCAAAGTTCCTTATACTTTAAATATGAGACCTTAATGTCAACATCACGGGGTCATCAGAGGTCATACGTCCAAGGACAGTGACGAGCACGTTAAGTAGCGTACTTGGAAATAAATACGTATATTTAAATAAAGTTATAATAATTATATATTTATATATAGTCATATAACTGTATATTTATATAAAGTCACTAATTATATATTTATATAGTTATATAACTATTCTTATATAGTCATATTAATTGTACATTTATATATAGTTATATAACTGTATTATTATATATTAAGTCATAATAATTATATATTTAAATAAAGTTATATAATTATATATTTACAGTGGGGAAAATAAGTATTTAGTCAGTCACCAATTGTGCAAGTTGTCCCACTTAAAAAGATGAGAGAGGCCTGTAATTGACATCATAGGTAGACCTCAACTATGAGAGACAAAATGTGGAAAAAAATTGAGAATAGTTCATTTTGGTCTGATTTTAAAGAATTTATTTGCTAAATAATGGGTGGGAAAATAAGTATAGTGGTCAATAACAACAGACAAGCAGTATTCTGGCTGTCACAGACCTGTAAACTATCTATTTTAAGAGGGCTCCCTCTTTCACCTCACTCATTACCTGTATTAATGGTCACCTGTTTTGAGAGTCGGTAACAGTACTAAACGACGACTCCTGCCTTACAACCTATCAAACCACTCAACACTCAAACTCCACTCATGGTGAAGACGAAAGAGCCGTGTCGGAGTGACAACCAGCAAACCGACATTGTTAGACCTGCACCAGGACTGAGGAAGACTGAAATCTGTCAATAGGCCAAGCAGATTGATGTGAAGAAATCTACTGTGGGGAGCCAATAAATCAGACAAGGAAAGACCGACAAGACTCACTACTAATCTCCCTCGATCTGGGGCTCCACGCAAGATCTCAGCCCGGGTGGGGTCACAAAATGAATCACAAGAAACGGTAAGAAACATCCCAGAAAACCACAAGGGTAGGATGGATCTAGGTGAATGACCTGTCAGGTAAGCTGGGACCAACGTTACACAAGGCTACATCCCCCCCCAGCAACACACTACACGACGCAGGGAATCAGATCTTGCAGTGCCTAGACGTGTCCCCCTGCTTAAGGACAGTCCATATCCAGGCACGTCTGGAAGTTTTGCTAGAGAGCAGTTGGATGTTCCAGAAGAGTATTTGGGAGAAATGTCAATATGGATCCACACAGATGAAAACCAAAAGTAGAACTGCATTGGTATAAAACAAAACTCGTCGTGTTTGGAGGAAAGTGAATTGCGGATAGTTGAAATCCAAAGAGACACCATACCACTGTGAAAGCATGGGGGTGTGGCAACATCATGCCTTTGGGGCCGTTTCTCTGCCAAAAGGGACCATGACGACTGTTCCCGTGTACATGAAAGGACATGAAATGGGGCCATGGATGTGAGAGATTTTGGGTGTCAAACCTCCTTTCCATCAGCAAGGGCAATGAAGATGAAACGTGGCTCGGGTCTTTCAGCATGACCAAATGAATCCAAGCACACTGCCAGGGCAAACAAAAGGAGTGGCCTTCGTAATAAAACATTCAAAAGTCCTGGGAGTGGCCTAGCCAGTTATCCGATCTCAACCCCATCGAAAACCTTGGAGGGAGTTGAAAGTCAGTGTTTCACGCCGACAGCCCCAAAAACATCACTGCTCTAGAAGGAGATCTGCATGGAGGAATGGGCCAACATAACAGCAACAGTGTGTGCCAACCTTGTGAAGACTACAGAGAAAACGTTTGACATCTGTCATTTCGCCAACAAAGGATATACAAACAAGTAATTGAGGATGAACTTTTGTTATTGACCCAAATACTTATTTTCCACCATTATTTGCAAATGTAAATTCTTTAAAAATCAGACAAAAATGACTTTCTCAATTTTTTTCCCACATTTTGTCTCTTCATAGTTGAGGTCTACCTATGATGACAATTACAGGCCTCTCTCATCTTTTTAAGTGCGGAACAACTTGCACAATTGGGTGGACTGACTAACTAAATTACTTAATTTTCCCAATCTGTATATATACCCATAATAGATTAATATTGTTGATATAAAGTAATAATAATGATTATATTTATACAAAGTCACTAATTATTAGGGGTTGTAACGATACCACCGTCTTATCACGATTCGATTCGATTCAAGATAACTGAGGTCAACGATTCGATTTTTTCACGATATTTTTTTAAAAAAAACTATGATGTCTATTAAGAAATTTTTTTTTTTTTTTCTGAGTGTAAATAACAACAACAATTGACACATTTCCTTAAAAAGACTTCAGTCCACCTGCAATTAAAAAGGGGTTATTTACCCAAGAACATAGGTTTAAATATTGTTGAACAAAATGCTCCATTGTTGGTGCTTCAGCATCTTAATTAGTGTGTGTATCATTTAAATTTTTTTTTCTGAACACAGAAATGTACTTTTCTTTTATACAAAAAAAAAATCTTATGTTTCTCTGCAATTAAAGAGAATATGAATAAAAAAATAAATTGATGGCGATACTGCAACAAAATAATGCTACTGAAAAACAGTACTGTAATGTAAACTTACTAACAGGATTAACAATAATGCTTAGTTTAAGTCTTATAAAGAACACAACAATATTTTCCTAACCTAGAGACTCAATCATGTGCGTCAACGGCAAGATGAGTGAGACTGTAGGGGTTGTTTTTCGTGTACGGACAGGAACGGAGGTCGCTGTTTAAGACCTTTCAAATGGTTTCACAATATATCCTCGGCATCACGGACCCGTCGAAAACTGTCCAAGTATACGAGTGTCACAAGCATTTCGACGAATCTCCGTGCTTACGAGAGTTATCCCAGTTACGGTTGCTTGTTGTTCCAGATAGCGCCTGCGAGCATTTCACAGCGAGCTATTCCTATCGTGTAATTACATCTATGACGAGATTGTGCTGTGGGAGTCTCGCAGTGGTTTCATGTTTAGACGCCAGCACGGCGGGGCCATACGCAACTTCGGTGGGGAAGAAGGCGGAGAACCAAGGCACCTGGTTATGTCTTGCGCTCTTGTACTGAGATTGGGAAGCGGGGGGAGTGCAAAAGCACTGTCTAGAGATGTTTTGTGGCCTGGGCAGTAGCTTCTTCCTTGCAGGGGCAGCGGACAGGAGCTTTTCAACGTGGTTGGCGCTGTAGGCGCTGCATCAAATATTTGTGGTTTTGCCGGGTTTATGTAGGCCATGGTTGTTCTACTGCAATATTGCAATATGGTTTTTGCTTTTGTCAGGTACCCTTTCAGCCGTTTTTAGTTTCGTGGAAACGGGAAGAAACGAAATGATGCCCACACCTCGGATTTAAAACACGACGGAGAATCCTCAATCTCAAATTTCAACCTTTCTGTTTCCATCGCCAAACTGGAAAGAAGCTGTAAACAATATGAGATAGCGTGACACGTATGCTGTTACTTGCCAGGGGTAGCAATCCAATTGTGCGCCCTCTGTGTTAAAACAATGTAATTTATTTAAAAGGCTTACATAACAGAACGCACTCGCAATCGTTAATCTCTACGATGCACATCGCTACATTTTTGAATCGCGATGCATCGTGCCACGATGTATTGTTACACCCCTACTAATTATATATTTATATAAAGTTAAAGTCATATTAATTGTACATTTATATATAGTTATATACCTGTATTATTATATAAAGTAATAGAATTATATATTTAAAGTCATATAATTATATATTTATATATACTAATATAATAATTATATGTTTATATAAAGTCACATAATTGTATATTTATATAAAGTCATATAAATATAAATTTATATAAAGTCATAATAATTATATACTGTATTTATGTAAAGTCATATAACTATAAATTTAAATAAAGCCATATTAATTATATATTTATATAAAGTCACATGAATTATATATTTATATAAAGTTATATAACTGTATTTTTATATATAGTCATAATATTTATATATTTATATATAAATGACTTGGACCAGGCAGGGCCTCTGAACGCCACACCAGCAGGTAGGGACTGTTGTACCATGGGGTTGTGACAGTAAGGTAAACGGGAGGTCGCATGGTGTTTAGTAGAAGTACGTTATTAACGTTGCGCTGAAATATTGGATCTATTTGATTAATTATCTTTATTTAATAATTAATAAAGTCACACATGACAGAGCAAAGTGTAAATAAACCGATCACGGGAGGCATTACTGGACCAGCTGGACGCCTACATGCCGTATTAACTTCAGTGCCTTGTTTTTTATCAGAGTGTTGTTGGTATTTGTCCGACTGGGGTTTCTCCATCCATCCCAGTGTCTCCCAGTTTGGTTTCTGTTTTGGCTAAGAGTGTTCATTTTGGTGCATCGCTGCTCCACAGCTTAGCTAGAACCTCAACATCTCATAAGTAATGTTAATCATCAGAATATCGAGACCTCTGCACTGTGCACCTGTCCTCACGTCCTGGTTAGAAAGTAGCTCAGGCCTTGATGCTGGAGTGGGTTCTCCTGCCAAACGGAACCGTATTGTACAAAGTACGCACTTAGCTAAAACCAGTCACGCTAGGTGGTCTTATCACGCGAGTGGGGAAAACATTCCTGTTGGAAGACCAACGAGGACATGGTTTGCGAGTGTGTGCCGTGCCCGCCCGTCTCTCCTTTAACGAGGGAAGCTGGTCACTGGGCTGAAGGGTTCTACTGGGATGGTAGAAAAGAGACCACTTCCTCCATGGAGACGGCATAAAACACGGCGGCAAAGGTAGAGACGAGAATGCCGCTGTCCCGCTCCTCTGAAAGGACGCAGGGTTGCCATGGCTTTGGCTCTTATTGAAGAATACAGCACAGTTCCGGATCCCTATTGTGCTGGGCCCTTCCAGCAGCGCCGGTTTTAATGGAGCACAAAGGCGAGTGGTGGCCAGAGCCGAGAAGTGGATTCCTGGGCGGAAGATCAATAGTCCTGAAGTTCTGGCTCTGTCCCGACACAAGCAAATCAGGAATGTTTTGATCAAAAGAAATGAGGCTACTTTGCGTGAACAGTGGACGGGTACCTGGGAGACCGAGAGCAGGGACTGAAATCTTTCGCGTCCCACTTCCTTGCACCCCCCCCCCCTTCCCCATCTCCCCCCCAAGACGTCTAGTTGGTCAGTAGTACTGTCTCTAGTTCTAACGGTCCTACAGAGTGACCCAGACGAGCTGGAGCGGTACTGATACCGGGAGAGCAGGATGCTCCTCTTTCAAATCAGTCCTGGTTTTAATAGGGGGGGTTATGACGCGCTCCCCAGCCCCTGTATATCTGAACAGGACTCAGCGTCGAACCCACACCAGCAGGAGCCCAGGAATTCATGAGTGGGTATTACCAGTGAGTAAACAGGAAGTGAAGGTGTCGTGTGTTATTCATCTTCCACTGAAACGTCTTTCTCTCTCTCTCTCTCTCTCTCTCTCTCTCTCTCTCTCTCTTGTTCCCTCTCTCACTCTCTCTATCTATCTCTCTATCTCTTTCTCTCTCTCTCTCTCTGTCTCTCTCTCTCTCTTTCTGTCACTCTCTCACTCTCTCGTTCTCTCCATCTCTCTCTCTCTCTCTCTCTCTCTCTCACTCTCTCGTTCTCTCCATCTCTCTCTCTCTCTCTCTCTCTCTCTGTCTCTCTATCTCTCTTGTTCTCTCTCACTCTCTCTATCTCTCGGAGTGACTCTCTCTCTCGTCTATCTCTACCTCTATTACGTTCTCTTTAGATCCTTACTTACATCTCTTCCCTTTTTCTGTCCACTCTCTCTCTCTCTCACTCTCTCACTCTCTCTCTCTCTCTCTCTCTCTCTCTCTCTCTCTCGTTCTCTTCATCTCTCTCTCTCTCTCTCTCTCAATCTCTCGTTTTCTCCATATCTCTCTCTCGCTCTCAATCTCTCGTTCTCTCCATATCTCTCTCTCTCTCTCTCTCTATTTATCTCTCTATTATAGCAAAACTGTTCTGGTCCAAATCTGGCCCAGGTTCCCCATTTTTAACTGGCCCATGGGGGGACCGCTCCCGGGGAGCAAGATGTGGGCCACATACGTGCCAGATCAGCGCCACATAGTGGGTAACTGTGGCATATCAGTGCCAGAAGTGGGACCAAAGCATGTTGTAAGCATGGGGGGCCATGTTTGGCTCACAGCAGGTCACCAGTGCCGACATTGGACCAGCAGTGCCATATCTTTGCCAGATGTGGCCCACATTCACTGGGTATCTGGGACCTATGTAATTTATACAGTGGTGAAAAAGGGGTAAAATGAATGTTTGGTATTCGACCCCCGGCCAAAGGTTTCATCTTGTTCGGTTTCGGTTTTGGGAATTTTGGATTTTTTTGGGAATTCGGCTCCTTTCAGTCCACCCATAAGTCATATATACATGTAATTCAAAGTCGTCATTAAACGTGGGGAGCCAGGGTAACCGGAGGTCGGTTTTACGTTCCCCTGTAGGGCACTGATCATTTTCCCTCTGTGTGTTTGGTTGTGTGTGGTGGGGAGTTTTGACTAATGGCTAATTCACTGAGTGTTTGGCGCACACTCGTCTGCACACACTGGCCAAGGAGGCCATTTCTTGTTGAGGAATCGCCTGTCGGCCAGCATTTCAGCCAGTCGGTCGCGTCCATCCTTTATTATTTTTAATGAAATCTTCCCTCCGCCAGCGCTCACACAAGCCAGCAAGCGATT
>JAMWET010006141.1:5000-20000 GCA_024036415.1 Prochilodus magdalenae
TTTTTACTGATGTCTGACTAAAATTAACAAGTCTAATAACGACTTTTTACTGATGTCTGACTAAAATTAACAAGTCTAATAATGACTTTTTACTGATATCTGACTAAAATTAACATGTCTAATAATGACTTTTTACTGATATCTGACTAAAATTAACAAGTCTAATAATGACTTTTTACTGATATCTAAGATGAAACAGGTCATGATGTCCGATCAGTACCCCAAACATAGCATAAGCTGGCTTTGGTGTTTTTCCAGCAGAGATGAATACTTTTACTAATATCACTTCTAGTAAAATCACTAAAACTAGATTATCAAAAGTAATGATGATAGTTTTATTAACCATGCTGACCTCGTTTAATTCTTTTTTATTAATTATTATAAACGTTTTTATAATATTAACTCCATTGTCTCTGTATGGAAGCAGCTACATTCTATGGCTGGTTGTGTGTCTGGGTTGTGGGGGGAGTCCTATATGAATAATTTCTGCACCACTGAGCATCATCTCTTCACACACACACACACACCACACACACACACAGACACACACACACACACACACACACACACACACACACACACACACACACACACACACACACACACACACACACACACACACACCACACACACACACACACACACACACACACACACACACACACACAGCCTCTTGTTGAACTCTACTTGTATAAATGGTCTTTCAGTTTCTGTGAGATTGATCTGTAATCGGCTGCAGTCTTGGCACGTCTGTAGTGACAGCACACTCCAAGCTCGTCTTGTACTCTCAGTAATACATTACATCTTTATATAGGCTACATTACTGGCTCCCTGCTGGTCACATGACAATAACTGATGATAAATTTAGACTGATATGATCAATATTTATTGAGCTACACATACAGAAGTCTGCCTCTCAGTATGGCGTCGGGCCGCCGTGTTCGCTAACCCAACACGCCAGACATCTCGGTATGGAGCTGTAGAGGTTCCTAATGGTGTCCTGTGATAATCCATCCCATGCAGCTTGAACACCCTCACACAGTTCCTGCAGATGGTGCGGTAGGGGTGGAGGTGGAGGGACACCAGGTCTTCTGGTGAAACGGATTCCCATGAAAGGTCTGGAGGAGCACCGTCTGCTGGCTTCAGCGCAGTGCTACCGATCACACTAAGACCTTTTGGCTCCACGTTTCAGTTACCCGGTGTCATATCTACATTTACTGAGCCTTGAACAGAAGACTAACACTTCCTAAGATCAGCGAGCGATATGCCGAGAGTTCAAGGGGTTAACTTAGCCATCTGGATGTATATCAAAGCTGGGTTTCAGGAATCGGAGGGAAAGGATGCATCTTCGTAGATGAGGGCAGCTGTAAATCGTGACGGCATCCAGTCCATCGTGCTGATCTACGCTCCTGACTCTCTCCATCTCCCAGCCATAAACCCTTATTTGGGTTAAATGGTGCTCTTTGAGATGCGCACCCTAATAACATTACAGGCTAATATCAGTGAGGGAAAACAGCCTTCAGCGGGCTGCGCCGAGGCCTCGGCCTGCGTCCGAGATTCCGCCGCAGCTAAATGATGCTATTAGCTCGCAGAGAGCCCGCTCGGATCGGTTAATTGGCAGTAATTGTGGGTCAGGCTTGATCGGGAAATTCACCCCGGGGTCATCTTCGGAGAGATTTACTGGACCTGTAGGTCAGAGCGGAGATTTACAGTAGAAGGAATAACTGGCTCGGCCCCACAAATGACAGTATAGCAGCGGTAGTGGTGTATATGATGATGCGAGGCCAGTCGACGGTTCAGTAAGGTGTCTGTGATGGAGCCGCATCTTGTTGATGTCGCATTTCATGGTACAATAGGTTCTCCAGAATGGGCTGGTGTCAGGATTGGGACCAGTCATTTTGGGCTCCCTAAAGAACCTTGCAGTAGGTGGATGTAGATGGAAGAACCATTTTAAAGTGTCGCTGTGGAACAGTTCCAACTCTGGGATGTTGATGGGTGTCTCGTTTCAGGTCCTTCCTAAACATTTGCACATTCCAGAACATTACCTGTATTCTTCTTTAACTGTTCTTCGGTAGAACCACTTACATGCTTAGGGTTGCTGTCTTGCTGCACAACCTGCGTTCTCCCGGACAGATTTTCGGATGTTCTCCTTTGGAATTCGCTGGTATAATTCAGAATGTATTGTTCCATCAAGGATGGTGGTGATACTACCACCACCATGTTTCACAGATGGGTTCTTATGCAGACATCCAATGTTCTCCTTTCACCAGACAAATTGCTCTGTTCGGTTTTGGTCCCATCTGTCCATAAATCATTATCCCAGTAGCCTCCTGGTTTGTTCGTGGGATCTTCATCAAACTGCAGACAGGAAGTGGTGTTCTTGTTGGAGATCAGTGAGTTCCTCCCTGCAGCTCTGCCATGCACATCACTGTTGTTCAGGGTTCTCCTGGTGGTGGACTCATAACACTGTTAAAGGGCCTTGAGACACTTAGACGTAACCCTGAGTTCCCTGAGTACACGCCTTGATCGTGGATTGATCTTTGTTGGTCGACCACTCTGGGGAGGATAACAGTGGTTCCAGGAATCGGCAGTCGAGCGTGAAACTTGAATCATTAGCATGTCTCACGATGTCAAATCTACCCACCAAGTTTCAATCCTGTCTGTTGATTCCTTGAACCCTCATGGTGGGCTTTCTTGACCACTCCTGGGAAGGATAACAGTGGTCTTCAGAAGTTCCAGAAATCCACAGTTTAGCATAAAACTTGACTCATTAGCATGTCTCACAATGTCAAATCTACTCACCAAATTTCAATCCTGTCGGTTGATTCCTTGACCACTCATGGTGGGCTTTCTTGACCACTCCTGGGCATTATAACAGTGGTCTCCAGAAATCCCAGAAATCCGCAGTTGAACATGAAACTTGAATCATTAGCATGTGTCACAATGTCAAATCTACTCACCAAATTTCAATCCTGTCGGTTGATTCCTTGAACCCTCATGGTGGGCTTTCTTGACCACTCCTGGGCATTATAACAGTGGTCTCCAGAAGTCCCAGAAATCCACAGTTTAGCATGAAACTTGAATCATTAGCATGTCTTACAATGTCAAATCTACTCACCAAATTGCAATCCTGTCGGTTGATTCCTTGACCCCTCATGGTGGGCTTTCTTGACCACTCCTGGGCATTATGACAGTGGTCTCCAGAAATCCCAGAAATCCGCAGTTGAACATGAAACTTGAATCATTAGCATGTCTCACAATGTCAAATCTACTCACCAAATTTCAATCCTGTCGGTTGATTCCTTGACCCCTCATGGTGGGCTTTCTTGACCACTCCTGGGAAGATTAACAGTGGTCTCCAGAAATCCCAGAAATCCACAGTTGAACATGAAACTTGAATCATTAGCATGTCTCACAATGTCAAATCTACTCAGACAATTTCAATCCTGTCGTTTGATTCCTTGACCCCTCATGGTGGCTTTCTTGACCACTCCTGGTCATTATAACAGTGGTCTCCAGAAGTCCCAGAAACCCACAGTTTAGCATGAAACTTGAATCATTAGCATGTATCACAATGTCAAATCTACTCACCAAATTTCAATCCTGTCGGTTGATTCCTTGACCCCTCATGGTGGGCTTTCTTGACCACTCCTGGGCATTATAACAGTGGTCTCCAGAAATCCCAGAAATCCGCAGTTGAACATGAAACTTGAATCATTAGCATGTCTCACAATGTCAAACCTACTCACCAAATTTCAAACCTGTCGGTTGATTCCTTGACCCCTCATGGTGGGCTTTCTTGACCATTCCTGGGCAGGATAACAGTGGTCTTCAGAAGTCGCAGAAATCCACAGTTTAGCATGAAATTTGAATCATTAGCATGTCTCACAATGTCAAATCTACTCACCAAATTTCAATCCTGTCGGTTGATTCCTTGACCCCTCATTGTGGGCTTTCTTGACCACTCCTGGGCAGGATAACAGTGGTCTTCAGAAGTCCCAGAAATCCACAGTTTAGCATGAAACTTGAATCATTAGCATGTCTCACAATGTCAAATCTACTTACCAAATTTCAATCCTGTTGGTTGACTCCTTGACCACTCCTGGGGGGGGGGGGGGGGGATCACATTGGTCCTCAGAAGTCTCCTTTGTTTGTGCCATGATACATTTCTTAAAATCTAAGTTTGATAGATCGGTAGGTTTGCTTAATATGTCCCTCTTAATATTTGAGATTTACTAGTTGCTAATACACTTGATTGGGTGGTTGATCCGACACTGCATCCACACCGTTTTCTATAAACATGGACATTAGCATGGCTAAAAACATTAGCAGCAGCCTGTAGCCTTAATGCTGCCCATACTTTGGTCCATGTTAGCTAACACTGCGTCATACAGTATCAGATAAACAACAGGATCAAGTCAAAGTCAAGATATCACTGCACACAGTGAGCCCCATTAGCGCCATGCTAATTTATGGCCTATGAATGCCTGTGACACGTTAGCATTAGCCTCGTAGTGCTGAAACTCAAGCACCTCTTGCTACATTCGGGGCACATTTTGGCTGGATCTGCTGAAAAATGACTCCGATGAAGCGCGAGAGATGCTACGTTAACCTTTCCACTGGCTTGTGCCGATCGTCCCGCAGTCGTCAGGTTTCTCACAGAAACTTCCTGTCGCGGTGGCTTAGCGCACGAGGTGTTCCAGGACCACGGGGCTTCCGCAACCCCGAGAGTGACATTTCAAAATGTCAATCATTTTAGACCAGTGACCAGGAAGTGACTCAAAATCAGAGAGGGTGTCTGTCTGACTCGCCTCGCCAGCGTTTGGAGTGTTAAATGTTGGCGTGTGCGGGTCGAGCTGTCTGGCCTTTGCGCTGATAAAGTCCTTTTCCCTCTAGAGGTTTTGGGAGAGCTCTTTTAGCGGCGTCCCGCGACAGCTCTTTCTCTGAGCGCAAAAGCACACGCAGGGCGTGAAAGTAAAACCCTGAGGGCTCTAGGGCCGCACAAACTCGCGCTCAGGCTGCTTATGGAGATATACTGGCTAATTCGAGTTCAGAGCTGGGAGGTCTACATTAGCATCGACTGGAACTCCATGCTATGCTCATGTTATTGCCATAGATAACACAGATGCTGGTCACCAGTAATGGAAGTTAATATACTGGTCACCAGTAAAACCAGTGTGTGTTGTGTTTGGGATGCTGGTATGCTGGTCAGCAGTAATGGAAGTCAATATGCTGGTCACCAGTAAAACCAGTATGTGTTGTGTTTGGGATGCTGGTATGCTGGTCAGCAGTAATGGAAGTCAATATACTGGTCACCAGTAAAACCAGTATGTGTTGTGTTTGGGATGCTGGTATGCTGGTCACCAGTAAAACCAGTATGTGTTGTGTTTGGGATGCTGGTATACTGGTCAGCAGTAATGGAAGTTAATATACTGGTCACCAGTAAAACCAGTATGTGTTGTGTTTGGGATGCTGGTCAGCAGTAATGGAAGTTAATATACTGGTCACCAGTAAAACCAGTATATGTTGTGTTTGGGATGCTGGTATGCTGGTCAGCAGTAATGGAAGTTAATATACTGGTCACCAGTAAAACCAGTATGTGTTGTGTTTGGGATGCTGGTATGCTGGTCACCAGTAAAACCAGTATGTGTTGTGTTTGGGATGCTGGTATGCTGGTCAGCAGTAATGGAAGTCAATATGCTGGTCACCAGTAAAACCAGTATGTGTTGTGTTTGGGATGCTGGTATGCTGGTCAGCAGTAATGGAAGTCAATATACTGGTCACCAGTAAAACCAGTATGTGTTGTGTTTGGGATGCTGGTATGCTGGTCACCAGTAAAACCAGTATGTGTTGTGTTTGGGATGCTGGTATACTGGTCAGCAGTAATGGAAGTTAATATACTGGTCACCAGTAAAACCAGTATGTGTTGTGTTTGGGATGCTGGTCAGCAGTAATGGAAGTTAATATACTGGTCACCAGTAAAACCAGTATATGTTGTGTTTGGGATGCTGGTATGCTGGTCAGCAGTAATGGAAGTTAATATACTGGTCACCAGTAAAACCAGTATGTGTTGTGTTTGGGATGCTGGTATGCTGGTCACCAGTAAAACCAGTATGTGTTGTGTTTGGGTACTGGTATGCTAGTTAGCAGTAATGGAAGTTAATATACTGGTCACCAGTAAAACCAGTATGTGTTGTGTTTGGGATGCTGGTATGCTGGTCAGCAGTAATGGAAGTCAATATGCTGGTCACCAGTAAAACCAGTATGTGTTGTGTTTGGGATGCTGGTATGCTGGTCAGCAATAATGGAAGGTAATATACTGGTCACCAGTAAAACCAGTATGTGTTGTGTTTGGGTACTGGTATGCTGGTCAGCAGTAATTGAAGTTAATATACTGGTCACCAGTAAAACCAGTATGTGTTGTGTTTGGAATGTTGGTATGCTAGACAGCAGTAACTGAAGTTAATATACTGGTCACCAGTAAAACCAGTATGTGTTGTGTTTGGAATGTTGGTATGCTAGTCAGCAGTAATGGAAGTTAATATACTGGTCACCAGTAAAACCAGTATGTGTTGTGTTTGGAATGTTGGTATGCTAGTCAGCAGTAATGGAAGTTAATATGCTGGTCACCAGTAAAACCAGTATGTGTTGTGTTTGGGATGCTGGTATGCTGGTCAGCAGTAATGGAAGTTAATATACTGGTCACCAGTAAAACCAGTATGTGTTGTGTTTGGGATGCTGGTATGCTGGTCAGCAGTAATGGAAGTTAATATACTGGTCACCAGTAAAACCAGTATGTGTTGTGTTTGGAATGTTGGTATGCTAGTCAGCAGTAATGGAAGTTAATATACTGGTCACCAGTAAAACCAGTATGTGTTGTGGTGTGGGTGATGGTGTGCTGGTCAAGCAGGATCTATGGGCTAATGTGGCTAATGGAAGCATATAGCTAAACTCAATTTCTAAGCAGTTTTGAAGCAGCTATTGGTCTGTCCATTGTCAGTGGGATGTAATGTTAGCTAGCTATAGCTAGCACACCTAGCTAATATTAGCTCCCAATGGCAAACGCCTAACTGGGCCTTCTGTGGAGACCCTTGGCGAGATTGTGGGTTTTATTGGGTGTTTAAACGGCATCTCCCTGTTAAGCTAATATAGTTAGCCCTAGTTCTGCCTTAGCTAGACAGCTAGCTATCTTCACCAGCCCTTTTCTGAGTGGCAAGCCTGAAAACTGAGACACAAAGGCCTGCGTCTCAAAGGCCACAGACTATACCGAGTACCAGAGAAGGGCCAGTTTGGCTTTGCCAGTGGGTGCTAACACTAGCTAGGTAGGCTAGCTAGCTAACATTAGAGCCCATTAGAGCACTAAACTGTATGTTCCTTCATTAGCTAGGGAACTGTAACTCAGCGTACCACCCGCAGACCACCCTCCTCTGTTTCTAAGCACATGGTAACCGAGTAGTTAGCTTCAGATTCAAATCTACTCAAGTAATGGGAAGCCAGTGCAGTAGAGGCTACGACCTGGGTGGCCACACGTCTAGTTTTAGGCCGGACAGTCCGACGCACTCACTGGATGGACGCCTGTTCGATTTAGACGCCTAGTATTTAAAATGGTCACTCGGCAACAATGTCATACGTCCTGTGCATTTCATTGGTTTAACAAGGTCATGTGACATCGTGACCTGTCTCCTGGCTAACCGGCTGAACCTGAAATTCGTCATGTTGTGCCCGAAAATGAGAATTCGGGCCAGCCCTAGTTTTGGTCTTCGCCCTTTAATACATCACTTGAGCTCAGCAGCTGTACTTTATGTGGACTGACCAATAGAAGTAGATCTCAGTACGGCTCGGAATAAACTCTCCTTCCATTGACATTAATGTAAACGCCCCACGTTGGAGATTCTTGTCTTTCCGTGGATAGCGGTTGATCAGAAATGAGTCAGAACCGTATCTAACAGCGTCTAACACTTCCACCAGCACCAGCACCAGCTGGGACTGGATTGGGCCTGTACTGAACAAGGTTTTGGATGTAGCCACATCAGTGTTCAGACACTCCTACATCAAAGAACTGGTCAGGTGGTCCAGATTTGGTGGATGCCTTCCCTGGCACAGTTCCGAGGAGAATTCCCTGTAGGCTGGGATTGTATCCACTGCTGGTAGACCCGTATGACCGTACGCTCCCATACACCTGCAGATTCAGCTACTTCCTTCACACTATGGTCTTTGGCCACGCCCACATGCAGTCCCTCCTTTTAGCCAATCATTAACATCTGCTCTGGAGCTATTTTCCACACATGGAACGAGACATTCCCTGCACTGTAGCACCTCTTCCCAATCTATGGATCCTGTCACTCACACCCCGCAGGGGTTTATAGCCCTTATTGTTGGTCCGGTGAGCTTATGGTTCATGAGCTTGAGTATTTACGTGTCATATACAGGAAGGACGAAGACTCGGATGCGATTTGTCGTCTTTATTTCACCATCAACTTTCACACGAAACCAGCACTGGTGCACAGCGAAATGAAAACTGGGTTCACCACAGAAACATATCAAAGCAACGATGTCGCGAAGAAGCAGCTCAACTCAAAGTGCAATTCCCGTGAGGTAAAAAATAAATATCATATTAAATACACACATGGAGGACAGAGGAAAAGCGGTCTGGTCCTTCTCTTATTGCTGGGAATATTTCATATACATATATATACAAACGCTCCCTCCCTCTCGGCCATGCGCCCTCACGCTCGTACGGCTTCCATTCAAACATCTCTATCAGAAACGAGTCAGTTACTGGATCACAGAACAACCACCCAATCAGAACCTCAGGCCTCCAGAGCCGGTCCGTGGAACTTTGGGTTCATATCCGATTTGTGTCCTGCCAAACGGAATCTCTGAATCATGCTGAATCAGCATCCTCAACCATCAGGCATCCATAATGCATTATGAGTGCATGAATAAAGATCTATACGGCATTCATAATGCTTTATGATACTCGACATAAGCCTTTGTAGCTGTACATTAATGTTCATAATCAAACATGTGGTGTTACACCTGTTTATGTGTGATTATGAACACAACCGTACGCCTTATTATGTCAATGCAATGAAGTGCATGAATAAAGATCTATAGGGCATTCATAATGCTTTATGATACTCGACATAAGCCTTTGTAGCTGTACATTAATGTTCATAATCAAACACATGTGGTGTTACACCTGTTTATGTGTGATTATGAACATAACCGTATGCCATATTATGTCAATTCAATAAAGTGCACTATGAGTGCATGAATAAAGATCTATAGGGCATTCATAATGCTTTATGATACTCGACATAAGCCTTTGTAGCTGTACATTAATGTTCATAATCAAACACATGTGGTGTTATACCGGTTTATGTGTGATTATGAACATAACCATATGCCATATTGTGTCAATACAATGAAGTGCATGAATAAAGATGTATAGGGCATTCATAATGCTTTATGATACTCGACATAAGCCTTTGTAGCTGTACATTAATGTTCATAATCAAACACATGTGGTGTTATACCTCATTACGTGTGATTATGAACACAACAGTATGCCTTATTATGTCAATACAATGAAGTGCATGAATAAAGATCTATAGGGCATTCATAATGCTTTATGATACTCGCCATAAGCCTTTGTAGCTGTACATTAATGTTCATAATCAAACACATGTGGTGTTATACCTCATTACGTGATTATGAACACAACAGTATGCCATATTATGTCAATGCAATAAAGTGCATTATGAGTGCGTGAATAAAGATCCATAAGGCATTCATAATGCTTTATATTACTAGACATAAGCCTTTATAACTGAGCATAAATGTTCATAAGCACACACGTAAACTAGCAGAACACTGCATGTGGTGTTATAACAGTTTATGTGTGTAATTATCAACAAAATGCCAATATGCCATATTATGTAAGAGCTATACAGCCTTATAATGCAGTATGAAGCTTCATAGCACTGACATATGTCAAAACGTGTCGATTTTCCCAGTTCATAACACTGTTATCGTCAAAACCTGTATCATAAAGCCTAATGCACTGCTTTACACAGCGCTTCATAAATCATATAGCTGATCGATGACATCACTTTATTTAAAGTCTGTAAAGAGAGCTTATAAGCGTTCATTAGCTGTTCATTAGATGATTCGATGTTATGTCCACTTACAGAATCGTTTCATTTTGAAGATATAGATATTAGAGAGTATGTAAATAGGGGCCTCACTGTAAATCTTCATAAAGCATTATGTAACTGAACACAGTGGTAGTTATTAAGCTTTATGACGCCAGCTTCACAGCTATGGTTCATAACAGCAACATTAATGTATATACATTATAATGCATCGTTTTACTTTATGCTATAAAGGGCTATAACAGGTTATGTGTATGTGATTATGAACACTTATGCACAGTTACAGTTAAAGGTGTATGTGTAGTGTTATAAGGCATTATGAAGGCTTTATGGATCTTTATGAATGCACTTATACTTATAGATACCTGATTTATAGAGAGGGTTAGCAAAATTTCCCTAACATGATCCTTGGGTTCTAGATGCAAGGGTGGAGGGGGTCGTTCATGATGCCCACATGATGACCTCTGTTTAAGCGGATGGTCATTTGTTTCATTCCCAGAATTCCGGGATTTTTTACTAGCCTTGTTGAGGAATGTTTTGACATTTTTCCCAACTAAGAGGGCCTATTCCGGATGGGCAGTGACATCAATGGTTATTTAAAAGATTCATTCCAGAAACTGACTTCATTTGCACGCATGATTCCGAGATTCATTCCGGAAACTGGACTCATTTTTCCATGATTCCCGAATACAGGAATCATTTTCGGCCCTGGAATTTTTTTATGGATGACTCCTGATCATTTATGTGTCATGCCTCCCTCCCTCTCCATTTGGAGATCGAGTCCCAAATACGGAATCTGTTATTGCGTGATTGGGCGATCCCTTCCTGAATCCGGAATCTCTTCATCAGTGACTTATTTTGTTTTTGTTCTCCATTCCCAAAACGACCCTCCTCTCTGTTTTTCTCGCTCTGCTTGCTCCCTCCCTCCGTCCCTCCCTCCCACTCTCCCTCCATTCTCTCTCTATACAGTTTGGCCTGAAGCCATGACAACATCATTATGGTCAGTGTTGCTCTAACAGGCGCTGACGTGCGTAGTACCCCGCCGCCCCCCTCCCCCTTTTGCTTATCGGGAGCGGGATTAACAGGGAACAGAAATAACGGCGGCCCTCCAGGCCTCCTCTGCTGTAGTGTGTGTGTGTGAATGGATCTGATTATCTGAGTCTGTTCAAAGTCTGAAGTTCAGTCTGGATCACAGAGCTACGAGGTTCACAGTGTCTATTACGTCCCAGTGCACTAAAGCAGGGGTCTCAAACCTCCGGGTCCCTGAATGGACTCAAACAATGACAAGCATATTAAAGGTGCGGTATGTGTTTTCAATCCTGTACACTTTGTTTGGCAAATTACATGGATATCTCCGTATGGGCCGCTAGCGTTCCGCGTGCATGCTTAAAAGTGATCTGGTGTTGGTACCCGGCCCTGGAACTGTACATGGGAAATAAATAGAGTGGCTGGGCTGAACTGCACAGCACTCTTCCAGACAGTCAGGAACAGGGAAGCAGTTGTACTCGTGCACTCCGAACACTGTCCTAAAAGAGAGATGCGTCTTGCATGTCTGTGAATTTTGGGGGCGGAGCTTCTGAGGAAGCACTGAATGGAGGGGTGTGTTATTTTGCCATCGATTTCATATATCAACATTTCTCCAGAATCGTATACTGCACCTTTAATAGTACTAATATCACTGCTCTTACTGCTACTAATAATAATAACCGTCATTAATGACATTAATAATCAAGTTTATATAATAATAATAATAATAGAATAATATTAATAATGAATAGAAGAGCTGCTTTTACAAAGTCACTGCTATGGAAACCCAAAAGGTCAATAAGGTGTTTCCAGGCTATTGCTGTGGTATCCCAGGTAGTTGCTAATACTGTGTGTATGTGTTTGTGGTTCTAGTGGTTCTAGCTTAAAAAGTAGAACTTGTGAATATAGAACCAAAAATAATGAAGGGCAGTAAGTGGGTTTGGCAAGTCAACTTATTAGTATTATTATTATTATTATTAGTGTATATTTAATGTGCTCTCTAAAAACGTTTATCAAGTTCTGTATAGTGGTTCTAGAGTTAATAGAACCCTCAAAGAACTATTTGTGTGCTTAAATAGCTGTTTGCATGGTGAAATGGTTCTACAGATTGATGCAGAACTTTAGAACCTTTAAGAGAACTGTTCTATGTAGCACCAAAAAAGGCTTTGTATGGTTCTATGTAGACCCTTTTTGGTTCTACATAGAACCACATACAACACATTCACACTAAAGAGTCATATTCACCATGCGGAGAACCATTTAGGCATGACATGGTTCTACAGAGAACCACTGCCATTACTAGAGAACGCTTGAACAATGGACTGTGTTCGTTTCAACCAGACCCCCACAGCTAGCCATTCCACTGAGCTTGAGACCCCTGCACTAAAGCTTTGGTTTGTGGGCGGAGCCTAAGCCACACGCACCCTTCAGCCCCTTCACCAGCCCACCCCACCGCACTGGTTCTGGCCCACAGGGTGGCTGCATGCATACAGAGCGTAATCAGCCACAGGGAAATGCGACTGGACGCCCACCTCACAGGTGTACTGTGGGTAGACGTCCTGCGAGGGGTTCGGGGTGTGGCCCCCAAAAGCCCCGCCCATTTCCCGCGAGGAGGACAAGGTCAGGTAGGGGGGGCATTCGGCGTAAGAGTCCCACACGAGTTCGTCCAAGCCCCCCGACTGCGAGCTGGTGTACATACACGGCTGATGCTGGGCTGAATCCACGCTGTAGGGGGCGCTGCTGCCCGGCCCGAGGTCAGGAGACGGCTGGTAAGTCAGGAGGGGGTAAGAAGGGTCGTGTGTGGGCGGGGTCTCCGTGAAAGTATCGTCTTCGGATGAAAGTCTGCGTTTTCCTGTGAGGAAGAAATAAACAACAAGCCCCGCCCACAAACGTGCATCAGTGTACTGTAGAGATTGGCCACCCTAGCAGCAGTAGCACCACAAGCTCCTCCCACATCTTATCAGCTCCACTGTCCGTACAGGACCCTCTGTAGGTGTACAGGTCCAGACTGTAGTCCATCTGTTTCTCTGTGTACTGTATTACCCTGTTCTCCAATGGTCAGGACCCCCACAGGACCACCACAGAGCAGGGATGATGTGGGTGGTGGATCATTCTCAGCAGGGGGTCCTGACCCTTGAAGTAGTGCACACTACAGTAGAAGTGTACACACCATTTGTAATGCGGTGCGGTTCCCTACCTGTGGGTTCTAAGCAGGCGTAGTCAGGGCTGAGGGCGTGTGGTAGGGAGTAGGGCGTGAGAGAATCGGTGGGTGATGGCGTCACTCTCGGGCGGACCGTGGTACGTGGAACCACTGGGTACTCCTTACTATGGAGAGAAAGTAAAGAGTGCATCAAAGCATTAGAAGGGAACCGAATGGCATGGTATTAGGGTGCCTAAGTAGGTGACATGGTGTGGTACACTGAAGTAGAAAGCTAGGAGACCTAAGAAGGACACATGGTATTGTATGGATAAGGGAAGGGGTAGGGGACCTAATTAGGGGGCATGGTGTAGTACAGTAAAGTAAGGAAGTAGAGACGGGTGTGTGGTAAGAAGGGTGTATGGTGTCATACAACACAGTAAGAAACTAATGGATGCATTGTGTTATACAAAGAAAATAAGAAGGTAGGGGACCTAATTAGGGCACATGGAGTGGTTCAATAAAGTAACAAAGTAGGGGACCTATTTAGGGTAAATGGTGTGATATGGTAAAGTATGAAGGTAGGGGACCTATGTAGGGTAAACAGTGTGGTGCCGTAAAGTAAGAAGGTAGGGGACCTAATTAGGGTACATGGTGTGATACAATAAAGTAAGAAAATAAGGAACATAATTAGGGTACATGGTGTGACATAATACAGTATAAAGTTAGGGGACCTAATTAGGGTACATGGTGTGATACAATAAAGTAGGGAACCTAATTAGGGTACATGGTGTGATACAGTAAAATATGAAGGTAGGGGACTTATTTAGGGTACATGGTGTGATACAATAAAGTAGGGAACCTAATTAGGGTACATGGTGTGATACAATAAAGTAGGAAAGTAGGGAACCTAATTAGGGTACATGGTGTGATACAGTAAAGTATGAAGGTAGGGGACTTATTTAGGGTTCACGGTGTGGTGCCGTAAAGTGAGAAGGTAGGGGACCTAATTAGGGTACATGGTGTGATACAATAAAGTAGGAAAGTAGGGAACCTAATTAGGGTACATGGTGTGATACAATAAAGTAGGAAAGTAGGGAACCTAATTAGGGTACATGGTGTGATACAGTAAAGTATGAAGGTAGGGGACCTAATTAGGGTACACAGCGTGATAGCGTAAAAAGTATACAGGTAGGGACCTACATTAGGATCACATGGCGTTGATACAATAAAGTAGGAAAGTAGGGAACCTAATTAGGGTACATGGTGTGATACAGTAAAGTATGTAGGTAGGGGGACCTACTAGGTTACATGGTGTGAGCAGTTCAGTATGAAGGTAGGGAACGTAATTAGGGTACACCGAGGGCTACAGTGGCGAAGGTAACCTGCCTCCAAGCTAGGGGACCTACCCCAGGGTTCACGGTTGGTGCCTAAAGTGTTCCACTAGGTAGGGGACCTAATTAGGGTAAGGAGGTTTTGACAGTAGGAAAGTTACCTTAGGGTGCATGGTGGTAGATACTGTAACAGTGGTGCCCTCAGGGGACCTAATTAGGGTACATGGTGTGATACAATAAAGTATAAAGGTAGGGGACCTAATTAGGGTACATGGTGTGATACAATAAAGTAGGAAAGTAGGGAACCTAATTAGGGTACATGGTGTGATACTGAAGATATGGTAGG
>JAMWET010006141.1:25000-42500 GCA_024036415.1 Prochilodus magdalenae
GAGTGTGGGTCAGCATTAAAATGAATAGGAGTCTATGGGAGGAGCAAGGGGGATGAAAAATGACACAAAGAGGAATGTGGGTCAGTATGAAAATAAATGGGGGTCTATGGGAAGAGTGAGGGATGAATAAATGACACATGAAGAAGAATGTGGGTCAGTATGAAAATGAATGGGGGTCTATGGGAGGAGTGAGGGATGAATAAACGACACAAAGAGGAATGTGTGTGTATGAAAATGAATGGGAGTCTATGGGAGGAGCGAAGGATGAATAGCTGACACATGAAGAGGAGTGTGGGTCAGTATAAAAATTAATGGGAGTCTATGGGAGGAGCGAAGGATGAATAGCTGACACATGAAGAGGAGTGTGGGTCAGTATAAAAATGAATGGGGGTCTATGGAAGGAGCAGGGGATGAATAACTGACACATGAAGAGGAGTGTGGGTCAGCATGAAAATGAATAGGAGTCCATGGGAGGAGCAAGGGGGATGAAAAAAGACATAAAGAGGAGTGCGGGTCAGTGTGAAAATGAATAGGAGTCTATGGGAGGAGCGAGGGGGGATGAATATACGACATGAAGAGGAGTGCGGGTCAGTATGAAATAAATGGGAGTCTAAGGGAGGAGTGAGGGATGAATAAACGACACATGAAGAGTGTGTCAGTATGAAAATGAATAGGAGTCTATGGGAGGAGTGAAGGATGAATAACTGACACATGAAGAGGAGTGTGGGTCAGTATGAAAATGAATTGGGTCTATGGGAGGAGCGAGGGGGATGAATAAACGACATGAAGAGGAGTGTGGGTAGTATAAAAATGAATGGGGGTCTATGGGAGGAGTGAGGGATGAATAAACGACACGTGTGCACGGCTGAGTGGATAAATTGGTGAACGGATGAGTGAATGGAGGTATGGATGGATGCATAGGTGGTGAAGGTAACCAGACGTCCCCCTCTAAAAGCTCCCTCACAGAAAGTCTTAAACTCCATTCATGGTGGAGGCATACATGCTGCAGGAACTGTGTGAGGATATTCAAGCTGCATGGGATGGATTATCACAGGACTCCATCAGGAACCTCTACAGCTCCATACCGAGACGTCTGGCGTGTTGGGTTAGCAAACACGGCGCCCGACGCCATACTGAGAGACAGACTTCTGTAGGTGTAGCTCAATAAATATTGATCATATCAGTCTATATCAGTGCAGCTGTTCCGTTGTCGATGATGAGTGTATAGAACGTAATCTAGAACCTTCTCAAACTAAACTCTGAATGTCTCAGTGAGCTCTAACCATGCCATCACTTCCATTAGGACGTCTGGTTCCGTTCACCCCCCCTGTTCCCACCTCCGCCTGTATTATCCAGGAAGGAGTTTTGGAACACTGGGTGGAATTCCCCTCTTTAAACCCTCACCGTCCCGCCTTGGTGATGATCATTTCTGTGGTGACGTCATGGAACTTCCGCCACAGCTCGCGCTCGTGCAGGTGAACTTTGACACCCTCAAGGCCCTGCGAGAGAGAGACATCGATCGACAAGCTGATCCATATCCACATACGGGGTACAGAGACGAGCCTGAGCGCCGCTGTGAACCGGCCGGGGTCACGTGTCTAACTCCGGGTCTGAACTCCGGAGTAAAGCTGTTTAATGACGGGAGGAAACGTTCAGGCTGGATAATCGATTAAAGCATCATCGATTAATCCTGGAGTACCGCTACAGTTAATGAACCGCGGGTCTAGCTCCCTAAAGTTCAGAGCCAGGTATTAATAACCGCTTATAAACGTGCCATTCATGTGTATTTACGTCATCACAGCTGGAAGTTAGAGATTTGTACTGAGAACTGTGGACTTATAATATTTTATTTTAAATTAATATTTATTATATCACATTATATTATAAATTTATATGTCCCTTAAAAATAACCCATGAAGAACTCTTAAGTTAATAGTAACAATGTCAAATATTTTTAAATATTGTTTATTATTATTATTATTATTAACAGTAATAACACTCTTAGCAAAAATGGTTCCTCAAGGGCTCTTCAGTAAAAAGGTTGTAACAAATTATATTACATTATATTATATCTATCTATATATATATATATATATATATATATATATATATATATATATATATATATATTATATTATATTATAAATCATATTATGGGAAGACGATTATAAATACCTCATTACTGAATAAACTGAATTAAAACAATATTTTAAATTATTTTTATTGCTGTTTTGCTATCATATTATTACTATGGCATTATTTTTGCAAGTCACTCTATTAGTATGGTTATTACTGTTACTATTATTATTACTATTACTAATACTATTACTGTTATTACTGTTATTACTATTATTATTACTATTACTATTACTGTTATTACTATTATTATTACTATTACTGTTATTATTATTATTACTATTACTGTTATTACTATTATTATTACTATTACTATTACTGTTATTACTATTATTATTATTATTACTATTACTGTTATTACTATTATTACTGTTATTATTATTATTACTATTACTATTACTGTTATTACTATTATTATTACTATTACTAATACTATTACTGTTATTACTATTATTACTATTACTATTATTATTACTGTTATTACTATTAGTATTACCATTACTATTACTGTTATTACTATTACTATTATTATTACTATTATTACTAGTATTATTACTATTACTATTACTGCTATTACTATTATTACTGTTATTACTATTATTATTACTATTACTATTATTACTGTTATTACTGTTATTACTATTATTATTACTATTTCTATTACTGTTATTACTATTATGATTACTATTACTATTACTGTTATTACTATTATTACTATTACTGTTATTATTAGTAGTATTACTATTACTGTTACTATTATTACTGTTATTACGATTATTATTAATATTACTATTACTGTTATTATTATTATTATTATCATTATTATTATTGTTATTATTACTATTACTATTATTATTATTATTATTATTGTTGTTGTTGTTATTATTATTATTATTACTATTATCATTATTGTTATTATTGTTGTTACACTCCTAAAAAGAGTTCCACCGGGGTTCTCCAGTCACAAAGGCTCTATATAGAACCATATGCATCCATTTCTCCATGTAAATCGCTCAGTGTGCAACACGTGGTTCTAAGAGCCACTGACGACACCACCTTCTTAACCAGTGTACTCGAAAGGGTTCTAAGACTCGTAGCAACAGCTGAACCCTATATGGTGCCATAGAGAACCATGTTCGATAAAGAGCCTAACTACTGTACTTATACCACAGAGAACCATGTAACCCAATGGACCTTTAAACGTTTGTGGTTCTACACACTACAGAATGACTGGTCTTACTACAGAACCTTAAAGGAACCACGTTTAAAAGAGTGTTAGTCTTAATGGATAATATTTGTAATCATATTATTATTATTTTTTTATTATTAGTTATTATTATTATTATTTATTTATTTTTATTATTGTTGTTGTTGTTGTTATTCTCTAAGCAAAAAGGTTCTATATACAACACTCCTACGAAAGGGTTCTACAGGTGTTAAGGTTTAATCACAACCTTTTAATGCAGAACAGAACCGTTCTCTATAAGGTTCTACACGGAACCACATTAGTCACCAACCTGAAGATCTGTTCCTCTATGTTAATGGTTCTGTTTACCACACGTGGTTCTAAATAGAACCACTGACTTTAGCACCTTCTTAAAGTGTACATGGTTTCTATGCGGTCCGTAGTGGAACCCTGTGTGCTAATACAGAACCATGTTCTTCAAAGATCCTTTCCACTGTACTCGGACCATTTAACCAAATGGATCTTTAGTGTTACTTCATAACAACAACAACAACAATAATAATAATAATCATAATAATAATAATAATAATAATCATAATAATAATAATAATAATGCACTGTTAGCAAAAAGTGTTCTACGTACTAGACTCTTTAAAAAGGTTCTTCTGGGGTTGTTTAGTCAGAGTGTCGAGCTTTTACCAAACCCCTCGTAGTGCTGTGTAGAACCGCGTTCAAAACGGGTTCTAAATAGAACCATTGGCGTTACTAAGGAACCCCAGCTTTACACAGTCTACTGGAAAGGTTCTATGACTCGTAGCAACAGTGGAACCCTTTTGGTGCCATATAGAACCACGTTCTTTAAAGATCCCTACAAGTGTTCTCTATGCTGTATACCATGGAGAACCATTGAACCGAACGGATCTCGGAATGTTTGAGGTTCCTTCAGGCCACAGAACCAGAGGAACCCGGATTTAAAAGAGGGCCAGTCTTCATTGTGGCATTTTAGTCGTTATTATTATTATTATTATTATTCTATCATTAATATTATTACTATTAATATTTTGTTATTATTATTATTATTATTATTTTTGATGTTTTACAATATTAATAAATCCAGAGTACCAGTGTAAACACTGGGGCTCCGTAAACCATACCAGGTCACTGATGAACTAATAACATGAGCGCGCGGCTGATTAGTGCGCGTTAATAACAGTATTAATGTTATTAATATTAATATTAATAAATAGACACACGTGTATAATAGTGTTTCTTACCTGCAGCTGCTCCTGGAAGCCCTCCGCCATGTTACAGCCCGGACACACGGCGCGCGCGCTGAGCACCCGCACACGCACCCGCACACAGCCAACACATCCAGACTGTCGATATCAGTGCTGCATAAATAAACGCTCCTGATTATTAATATTAATATTAATATTATTACTATTCGGTCTGTTTATATACTGCCACTCCCGGAGCGCGCGCAGTCATCAACACCTCCCGCAGACTCGGAATCAGTACCAGCCGGTACACGGTCTGTTCTACAGTACCGGGTACGTGCGGGGCTGTAACGTGCGGGCTGCGCGCGCTCCGGCGGACTCTCGCGCTGCACAGCAGTGGTAATAACGCCCCTAACAGCGGTTATAACGGCGCTCTCCTTACCTCCTCCGTCACTCCATGTGGCTGTGGAGTTCCCCGGTTCTAGACTCCGCTCGGAGAAACTCCGCTCACTTATTTTTAGCCGTTAACACCGAAGCAGCGCGTCCGCACGCGCAGCTCCCCCAATCAGCCAATCAGAAGCCTTTCCTCCTTCTGCTCTCCAGGCGTCCAATCAGAGCGCAGACCTCCTTCCTCCCTCTCCCTCTCTTCTTCATCTTCTCTCTTTCTGCTTTTAAAACCCGCACTCCTTCTCTAAAGTCCTCCTCCTTCTCCTCCTCCTCCTCCTCCATCGCGCGCCCTGCTCCCCCCGGAACCCGCGCGCGCTCCGTTACAGCCGCTGTAACCGTCTCGGAGCTCACATACGCGCTCGAGCAGCACAAGTTCTATTGTACTGGAATGTGTCGGAGGGCGAGCGCGCGCGCGTGCGTGAGCGTAAACTGTGCCAAAGTAAGCGCGAGCGCCCGCGTGCACCAACCCACACACACACACACACGCGCGCGCGCACCATCACTCCGTAAATAGTGCAACTACTGATAGCGCGCTGATAGGTCTCGCGCGCCGCCGAGTTTGACCGGAAATCCCCGCAGCGCGTGCATGCCGAGCATTGGTGTTATTCTAGCTCCTGCTGCTGTTGTTATTAACTAAACGGTAAATATAATACCGGAAACTTTAATAACTATAACACGATTATAACGACGTTAATAACAATGTAATAAAAGCACTGTTTTAGCAACGACCCATATTCACAGCTACAACATAAACATATTTCATAATAATATTGGAGGAGTTTGGTTACTATGACCACCAAGAAAAAACATAATAATAATTAAAAATAATATTTATAAGACTATACACATCCTATAACATTACCAGAACAACATTAATAACATTTTAATAACGGTAGTAATATTACTGTTCCTCTGTTATTACCACTACTAATAGTAAACATAATTAAATATTATTTATAAAAACTACATAAATAAATAAATGTAAACCGATATAACAGACAGACAACACATTCAACAAATAAACAGCCAGACATTAAACATTCACCAAACCTTATTTACAATACTTTAAATATGTTATAGCACGTTTATAACACAGTTAATGATATATATATATAATATAAAAATATATATATATTATATAAAAATATAATAATATAATCTCACTTATTATAATCGAGCACTTTATCACTTTCCAGTGTTAAGTTTACAGCTCCAGTGTTAAGTATACAGCTCCAGTGTCAAGTTCACAGCTCCAGTGTCAAGTTCACAGCTCCAGTGTTAAGTTTACAGCTACAGTGTCAAGTTTACAGCTCCAGTGTTATGTGTACAGCTCCAGTGTCAAGTTTACAGTTCCAGTGTTAAAATTACAGCTCCAGTGTTAAGTTTACAGCTCCAGTGTTATGTGTACAGCTACAGTGTTAAAATTACAGCTACAGTGTTAAATTTACAGCTACAGTGTTAAGTTTACGGCTACAGTGTTAAGTTTACGGCTCCAGTGTTAAGTTTACAGCTCCAGTGTTAAGTTTACAGCTCCAGTGTTATGTGTACAGCTCCAGTGTTATGTGTACAGCTACAGTGTTAAGTTTGCAGCTCCAGTGTTAAGTTTAGATTATGTTACAGTGTGCAATAATATTATCACTTGGAATTATAGCAATATTTTTCTATACACAGTGAAATATGTCTGTAAGTGTGAAGTATAATTCCCTATTTGTTACCCCGAAAAAATATTCATAACACTACACATAATATACCATATAACATCTGTAATAACAGTAATCACGTTCGAATGTTATTAACATTAATAGTATTAGTGATAGTTATTAGTATCAATAACAAGAGAAAGAAAATATTACTACTTCAGCCCCATTATTTATATTATTTATATTTATATAGTTATTTATACTATACATATGATATACCAGACTTACAACTACATTAATAACATCTTTAATAACAGTAACGTTATTAAATGTTATTAATGGTAATGATAATTGGAGTGGTAACTTCAATAACAAGATCAATTATTACTGGTACTATAAATATGTTATAACATACTTTCACAAAAAAATTACATATATTTTTATTATTATTGTTATTATTATTATTATTATTATTGTTATTATTGGCAAAAAGAGAAAAAACACCTTAACAGTAAAAATAATAATATAGCTAATGATATTAATAACAGTGTAATTATAACATTATAAACAGTCATTACTGTATTATTACATATTTAATAATCTCACTATTAGTTTATTTATTTACTGAATATAAAACCTATTAACACACAAACACAGCTGTACATACTGTACCTCCAGAGGAGAGGGGGCGGGGCTGGACAGACTGGTCAGAAGAGACCACTCTGGAGGGGTGGGCAGATGTCAGGACTGCAGCTCGGGGCTGAAGGTGACCTCTTTACCCCCTGACCTCAGATGAACCCCAGTGGTGCCAGTATGTAACAGGTGAACCATATTTAGGGTGGAATGGGAAGTTGGGATAAGAAGCATATTGATTGATTGACTGATTGATTGACTGATTGATTGGTGTAGAGTGGTAAACAGGAAGCAGGTGTTCACGAATATCATGGAGGACTTAGTATCCACCTTGTTCCACACTCAGAAATGCCGTTGAGTGTCCTGTAACCATGATCGTTTGGCGCCACCTTGTGGTTGTTGCAGCTCCTGCACCAAACTGATTCAAAGGCCCATCTACAGTAACTCAGTTTCTCCACTTGTACATACGTGCATGTAAATGAGCTCTCCTCTGACTGGCTGCCCTGCACCCTGCCCAATTTCAAGCCTGGGTAGAACGCTCCCTGAACATTCCTGGAGGTCACAAAGAAACCCAGGGTAACCTCTAGGGACCCCCAAGCCTCACATGGTCTGGTTCAGACTGCTAGTCCAGGTCTGGTCACTGGCTGTATCCAGACTGGAGTTTTTTGCCATTTCGGTTGGACGCTTGCAGAAGGCGTCTCACTCAGGACATCCTGGCCACTTAAGTCGGATTTCAAAATGTCTTCTGCATTACTCAAACCACAATCCAGAGTGATGGAAGTGCTGGGATTCAAGGAGAACTCCAAAGGTTCATGCTAATGCTGGAGAATTCCTACTTGTACACTCTACGGAGAAGAACGATTTGCCGATTTGAAGGGCAAGTGGGCCCGTAAGTCCACAATCTCTGAACAAGAACAGTGGGTATGGAATGATAGAACGGAAAAATCCAGGAAGAAAATGGCTGCCTGTTTCCTAAAGACCACCCGGACCATCCAGAGACCCCTACAGTAATATTATGTGAAGGGATGAGGCAAATATGGACCCTCATGGCTTAAACGAGTAATGCTATGTTGGGCCACAACCAGTATTAGGAACCTCCTCCCACTGTGAAACATGGTGGTGGGAGTGTCACTGTGGTGGAGCTGTTTTGGACCAGGACAGCTTGCCACCTTTTGATGGAGCTATGAATTCCGGAATGCATCACGGAATTCCACACGAGTCTGTTAGGGCATTCACCTGTGAGCTGACCCTCAACAGAAGGCGGATCTGGCAGAGAGACAGTGACCCTGAAAACACCAGTCAGTCCACAGGAGCCCAAGTCCAGACCTTTATCCAGCAGAGACGTTGAGGCTGAACCTAAAGGGTGGGGTTCCTGCAGGAAAGACCACCAACATCACAGAGCTGAAGCAGTTCTCTGGAGTGCCCTGAAGGTGGAACGGGGGCTGAGCAGCAAATACAGGAGTCGCGCCACGAGTCATACCCAAGTCCTCCACCAGAGGTCCTCCTGTCCGGAGTTCTGAAGGCTGCCATGACGACAGCCTAATCTCATGCACCTGTGCCTCATCGAGATCCCTACATGAGGCGTTCTCAGCTCTCTGCTACGCACTGGGAGAATTCTGAGCTCCCATGTCTACCGTGCCTCATGCGTCTCCTTCCAGTCCCTCTAGGCTACTAGGGCGCCATCTTTTGGCCATGCCTAAGGAAGTCATTGCTGCTCAAGGGGGCCACACCAGTTCCTGAAATCAGAGGTACCTAAGTGTAGTTCCTGAAATCAGAGGTACCTTGGTGTAGTGTAGTGGGTAACACCTACATGCTCTAGACTGGGGTTCCGGTTCCCTACCTGGCCAAGCACCCTACACTATATCACCAAGGCTCCTTGGGCTAGAGTGCTAACACGACATTCGCCAAGTCGTGAGTCGTTCTAGATAAGAGTGTCTACCGAATCCTGGAAATGTAAATCCAGACTTGATCATATCACGGGTGAACACTTGGGTTGAAGCAGCACTGTACCTAGCCTGGTTGGCCACAGGGTTCATGCATTTCAGGAGGCTAACGAGTAAAAGAAGCCCAGAGCCCACCAATTAGCATGGTGCTAGTGGCATTCGAGTTGTCAAGCGAGTTGCTAAGTAACCTAGACTAGATCCAGACATGCTACTTCCGTCGGCACTATCATACGGTTGTCGCTCTGAGCGAGTTTAGCCATCATCGGCGGTGTTACAGATCTGGTGACCCCTCGTTTCCATCACCACCACTGCGAAGAAACCGTTGCCCACCTCCGTAGTCAGGATGCTGCCCCGGGGTTTGGCCACTTCCTAGGGTGCCTCACTTGAAATAACTGTTCTAGTGCACCAGAACGCTTGTTCCCTGGAAGTTACCCACAATGCACTGAACAGAAACAGCTCTGGAAAGGTCAGTAACAGTCGTCAATCTCACGCTAGCTACTTAGCTAGCCATGTGCAGTGTGTTCTAATTTAACCTGAACACTTTGATGTTGGTGCTCATCTCCATTCCGTTCATTTAGCTGTCAGTTGACTGTGTTTTGGCTATGGCTACTATATTCTGTTAGTGCTAGTGATGCTAACACAAATAGCATTGATGCTAGTGGTGTTTATTCTCTGAAGTCGGCAATCAACATGATGTCACCTATGACTCCCACAACGCAGAGACATGGTGCGGTTATAAATCTGAGATGATTTATTAGTCATTCAGGCGCAAATACAATCCAAATTCCCATCGGTGGAGCAGAGGCTCCGCCCAAACTTCCTTTGACCCTCCCCCTGGATTTTTTTTAAGGCAACAGGCTCTGATCCAATCAAACGAAGACTGTGTTCTTTCTTCAGGACAAAAAAAAATAACAAACAAACAGATAAATCCTTCGTAATGAAAAAGAAAAGTGAGCAGACTAATGGAAGACCACCCTTCGATTAATCCGGGTCCAGTCAAATTAAGCCATGAAGGAATGGGGCTCCTAACAACCACCTGGAACACCTGGTAGAAGCACCAGTAACTGTCCTCATTGGATAAACAGCGCCTTCATCTCTGAGAGGTACCGAGGAGAAGCTCTGAGGGGAATACCGAGCTCCACTCCGGCATCTGGGGGGTGATTTTTGGTACTATCCATGCACTGTGAAGACACCTCAACGCTATGGAGGTCTGAAAGGAGGTGTAGCTGTTCCAGAACCTCCTCACTGAGAAAAGGAGGCCCACACACCCAACAAAGAAGCGGCTGCTGGTGTTCTCCAAGCCACGGAGAAGGATCACCCCAGAGTCCAGGACCTCTGAACGTGTTTCCTGGGAGCGCTAAACCAGCTTCTAAGACTGAACTCTGGAGGCGTGTCTCTCTGAGGAGCTGAAAGGGAGTCTCCTGAGAAGAACAGAGGCCGTAATGAAGGTCACATGAGGAGTCTGGGGTGATTCTGTCCCGGCTTTGCCAGACTGGACTGGACATGAAATGAAACGAAGGGTGGTCTATGACGTCCAGTAGCTGACGTAAGAGGGCCCTTTTAAGCCCACCTGGATTGTGTTTGCCTGGCTAATGGAACACCGAAGGGCACTTCGGACCCTCACGCAGCCGCGAAGCTGCACGGCTGTAAACACAAAACGAACACGGATAAAACAAAGGAGTCGGCGACACCCGGGTGACCCTACTGATATAAAAATACAACCTTCGCTCCTTCTTCCGCTTTAGGAGATCCCTGAATCTTCAGTAGCCAAGACAACAGCTAATTAAAGCGACGTACCGCCAAATAAAAACACAGGACACTCGGAGAACAGACGGAACCATGACAACAACAGAAACACACAAATAATAACTCACAAGCTCACCGGGGACAAAGAAAACGGGTCGCCTTGAGTGTTTACGGGGGTAGTACCTTCAGGATCCTGCAGGTGGCGCTGCTGTACGAGGATGACGGGGCTATAAACCCCTGTGGGGTGTGAGTGACGGGATCCATAGATTGGGAGGAGGTGCTACAGTGCTGGGAATGTCTCGTTCCATGTGTGGGAAACGCTCCAGAGCAGATGTTAATGATTGGGTAAAAGAAGGGGGCTGCATGTGGGCGTGGCCAAAAAGTCGCTCCACTTCCTGGGAAGAACTGCGACCGGAAGCCAAGAACAGTCCACAGGGAGTGACACCTGTCCGTTAGCTACGCCCACCATTCCGATGAGAATTCCCTGTAGAGTGGGATCCGCTGGTAGACCCGTATGACCATACCCTTCCTGCGGATTCAGCTGCTTCCTTCACACTATGGTCATTGGCCACGCCCACATGTCCTTTCAGCCAATCATTAACATCTGCTCTGGAGCGTTTTCCACACATGGAACGAGACATTCCCTGCACTGTAGCACCTCTTCCCAATCTATGGATCCCGTCACTCACCCCCCACAGGGGTTTATAGCCCCGTCATCCTCATGCATCAGCGCCCTCTGCAGGAGCCTGAGGGTACTACCACACGCAAGGGGACCCCAATTTTTATTTCTTTGTCCCGGAAGTTTCTCCATACGGGATAAACAGATATTCAGCTGCCGTAGCGTTGCCGTAGAGACTATGGCTAATATACTGCAGAGCCACCTATTCATGGTAACAGACCCCTCCCGGGTCCTAGTAGTGTAGTAGGTGATGGACGCATGACATAGCAGACTCATCTCCAGCTCGTGTGGTTCACGCATCCAATGTCAAGTCACATACGAGGACGTTCCCAAGCGATGTATTCATGCTCAGCCCACAAATGCGTTAGCGCCGGTGGTGAAGGTCGGACAAGCTTAGGAAGATGCTGGTAGAAATCCCGTTCAGCTGGGAACACGAGGAACGGTGGAACATGACTGTGGAACATTCACAACACGTACATCTAGAGCCAGGGGTTACATCGGCGTGCCAGGACACGGGCTATAACGGCACGTGGCTGAACAGGTAGGACACCGACTCTCCGTTATGCGTCCGTCTGATCGCCTCTGCCAGGATCATAGAGATGTCAATCACCTGCGAGGGGGAGGAGCAAACAACACAGTGTTAAACAACCTCCCAAAGTGTCTACCCTAGCATCAGTCCAGGCTGGTGGGACAAGGCTACGTTCGCTACATGGCCTAAAGTAAGTGGACGCCGCTGCTAGCTCATTGCTAACTAGCGACATACAGTAGAAGGAAGTAGAAATGAATATCGGTCCTGCTAGAGGGTGGAGGTGGAGGGTGGAGGGTCCTAGTGGCTAGCTGGATGCTAAAAACGAATGGGTGGAGTCTACAGGAGGAAATTCTGGACAACAGAATCTCTCAAGACGCAGAAGTGTTGGTCCGTAGGAACCAATGAGTGCTTGCGCAGAGAAACTCCCACACTAGGGGGCACCGTGAGCACACTGGCCTAGAGCAGTCAGCAGCCCCTATCTACAGGGCCGCTGGTGGAGCGGCACCGGGCTAGGGCCCCTGCTCCAGGGCATCTCGCGTCGCCCGAGTTTGTTCAAGCATGGAATTTGCAACCCCGTGGTTTGACCTATCAGGAAGCCACGCCCCCTGCTTTATCTCCGTTCCCAGCGCGGTCCCAGGCTGTTTGGTCTAGGAGCCGACCGGTGAAGCCACAACAGTGAGACCTGGCCATGAGCGGCGGTCACTAGCTGCTGCTGCATGGTAAACACAGCGTACAGGGTGAAGGCCAATGAGCTACCGCACTGCCTAACACCGAACAGCTCCACCTGAAGAGAGCCTGAACCTCAACATTCTGGAGGGGTTTAAGGTGGACTGGATAATTCCATCCTGGAGGGGTTTAAGGTGGACAGAATAATTCCATCCTGGAGGGTTTTAAGGTGGACAGAATAATTCCATTCTGGAGGGATTTAAGGTGGACAGAATAATTCCATAAAACTGTTTTAAGGTGGACTGTATAATTTCGTTCTGAGGGTTTTAAGGTGGACTGGGTAATTCCATGAGACTGTTTAAAGGTGGACTGGATAATTCCATTCTGGAGGGTTTTAAGGTGGACTGTAGAATACCATTCTGGAGGGTTTTAAGGTGGACTGGGTAATTCCATGAGACTGTTTTAAGGTGGACTGGATAATTCCATTCTGGAGGGTTTTAAGGTGGACTGGACAATTCCATTCTGGAGGGTTTTAGAGTGGACTGTAGAATTCCATTCTGGAGGGTTTTAAGGTGGACTGGGTAATTCCATGAGACTGTTTTAAGGTGGACTGGATAATTCCATTCTGGAGGATTTTAAGGTGGACAGTATAATTCCATTCTAGAGGGTTTTAAGGTGGACTGGATAATTCCATTCTGGAGGGTTTTAAGGTGGACTGGATAATTCCATTCTGGAAGGGTTTAAGGTGGACTGGATAATTCCATTCTGGAGGGGTTTTAAGTTGGGCTGGATAAATCCATTCTGGAGGGGTTTAAGGTGGACTGGATATTTCCATTCTGGAAGGGTTTAAGGTGGACTGTATAATTCCATTCTGGAGGAGTTTAAGGTGGACAATATAATTCCATTCTGGAAGGGTTTAAGGTGGACTGGATAATTCCATTCTGGAAGGGTTTAAGGTGGACTGGATAATTCCATTCTGGAAGGGTTTAAGGTGGACTGGATAATTCCATCCTGGAGGGTTTTAAGGTGGACTGGATAATTCCATCCTGGAGGGTTTTAAGGTGGACAGAATAATTCCATGAAACTGTTTTAAGGTGGACTGTATAATTTCGTTCTGAGGGTTTTAAGGTGGACTGGGTAATTCCATTCTGGAGGGTTTTAAGGTGGACTGTAGAATTCCATTCTGAAGGGTTTTAAGGTGGACTGGGTAATTCCATGAGACTGTTTTAAGGTGGACTGGATAATTCCATTCTGGAGGGTTTTAAGGTGGACAGTATAATTCCATTCTAGAGGGTTTTAAGGTGGACTGGATAATTCCATTCTGGAGGGTTTTAAGGTGGACTGGATAATTCCATTCTGGAAGGGTTTAAGGTGGACTGGATAATTCCATTCTGGAGGGGTTTTAAGTTGGGCTGGATAAGTCCATTCTGGAGGGGTTTAAGGTGGACTGGATATTTCCATTCTGAAAGGGTTTAAGGTGGACTAGATAGTTCCATTCTGGAAGGGTTTAAGGTGGACTGTATAATTCCATTCTGGAGGAGTTTAAAGTGGACAATATAATTCCATTCTGGAAGGGGTTTAAGGTGGACTGGATAATTCCATTCTGGAAGGGTTTAAGGTGGACTGGATAATTCCATTCTGGAGGGTTTTAAGGTGGGCTGTATAATTCCATTCTGGAGGGATTTTAGGTGGACTGGATAATTCCATTCTGGAGGGTTTTTAAGGTGGACTGTAGAATTCCATTCTGGAGTGTTATTAAGGTGGACTGTAGAATTCCATGAGTGCTAGTTTATAGTCTGGCGTCACCTTTCTGGGGTAACCTTTGACCTGCTATGAGGAGCCGTCTCCACACGTGTGACTGCTAGGTTTGGGTACCTGAATCTTGTTGCAGTGCTTGATCTTGTCCTCCTGCGGAATGGTGTTGGTGACCACCACAGCCTCAAAGTTGGCGTTGTTGATGCGAGAGATGGCAGGACCGGAGAAGATGCCATGGGTCAGAATGGCATAGACTTTAGTAGCTCCAGCAGAGACCAACCTAGGGCGGTACAACGTGCACACGGTGTTGTTCTAACGGACTGGCAGGAACAAGATGTAAAAGTTCTGATGACCAACAGAACAATCTTTTTTTATTTTCACACGCCGAGAAAATTCTAGTTATTAAAACTGATAACGGTAATTTACTGCGACGACGATACAAATATGAAAACCAGACTTTTAACTGGCCTGGTAAACAGCGTCGAACTGCAGACCGATAAAAATTCTGCTGTGCTTATATCCATTTCTTTAACTTGTAGCACTCAAGATAGCTGTAATTTTGTATGTTAAGATTTTAAAAATTATTTATTTTATTTGATAAAGATAGCTGTAATTTTTTGTTAAGATTTTAAAATATATTTATTTTATTTAATCAAGATACAAAATTACAGCTATCTTAAGATTTTAAAAAAATATATTTTATTTTAATGTGTCATATTTATTAAAACTTTTTGCATATTTATTTTAGTAGAATTTAATTCTGAATATTAATTGAATTATTAAATTTACATTTTTCATTTTATTAATCCTTAATTCTGTATTTTTTTAAAATTAGAACTTAATCATGAATTTTCATTTTCTTAGAAAGTGTGTTTTGTTATATCGCCATTCTGAATAATAATTTTATTATAATTTAATAACACTTTATTAAAACTTCACTCCGGATGGTACTTCTATTAGAATTTCATTAGACATTTGTCCTATCATTTTATTATAACATTTACATTTTATTAGAACTTCATTTAAGAGATCATTTTTAATTTTAGTTACACTTTCTGGATGTAATGTGTAACTAATTTTGGATATTAATTTTAATAGAATTGTATAATATTTTATCAGAATTTCTTTCTGGAAATTAATGTTATCATAATTTTTGAAAAATTATTTTTATTGGAGGTTAATTCTGAATATTAATTTTGTTAGAACTTTATTCTGGGAGTTATTGTAATAAAATTCTGGCTTATTTTATCATTTTAAAGCATTTTATAAAAAAATTCTTTCTGGACTCTACTTTTATTTGGACTTCATTCTAGACATTAAATTTTATAACATATTTTTTCATTTTTTCGAACTTTTCGAACTTGTTTAGAACTTGGTTTGGACGGAATCTCTGTAAATAAGTCAGAATTATTTATAATCATATGCAGGTTAATCGGTATATATGATCGATCGGTCGACCGCGTGAACAGCAGTGTACAGATACAGGTGCGGGTGCATGTGCGTCCTCACTTGTCGGCCGCGTGGCAGATCGTCCCGCAGGTGTCCGCCATGTCGTCGACAAGGATGGCCACTCTGTCTTTAACGTCTCCGACCAGAACCATGCGGTCCACTTCGTTGGCCTTCTTTCTCTCCTTATGGATCAGAGCGAAGTCCACGTTCAGGCGGTCCGCTATGGACGTCACCCTACGATCACACGACCACACCCATGTTCTGTCCCAGTTCATCATCCAGAGACACCAAACCTTCACACGGAAGATCCAAACCCACCCGTGTAGGCCATATCCGTACCGAGGCATTCCAGCGTGCAGCACCCTCCACACACAACACCCACACCCAAGCCGTTAGTCCAGCTACACGGTAAAGGCGGTTTGGATGATGGTGGCAGTCAGGAGCTGTTGTTGTTATGGGGTTCAGGCACCGCCGCTATCGTCACGCACCATTAGCAGTCAGGCAGCTCAGAGCTCTTCTACACACGTGACTACAACCGCTCCCATCTGCAGGAGCAGCAACACCACAGGCCTTCAAGGCCAGAGCCGCTGGCTACACTCCGGAGAGCAGCTACTGAAGCCATACGCTGTTAGCCACCGGCCAAACACGCCTGACCTCTCTGACCGATTCGCACGTCCAGAGACAACCTCACAAACCCGCACCGCCGGCTCTTACCCTCCACACCTACAGGGGAGAAAACACACCGGTGTCCACTTTACCTCACTTCAAGCCGGAGCTCAGTGACAAACCTCCAGCCAAGGCCTCACTCGGTGGGGTGTTAGCTTCCGTGGCTTGTTAGCTACATTAGCAGCTCCAGGGCAGGACTAGCAAACTGAGCTTGTGGCACCTTTAGCCCTGGCTCCGGAGATTCTGCACCGCGGCGTAGCAATGTGTACTACCAGCTCGTAGCCTCTACTGCGCTGGCTAAGTTCGAAAGTTAGCATTCTAGCTCTTCCCATGTGCTGAGTAAGAGGAGAGTCTACAGGTCCGAGTTACAGTTCTGACACCAGTGAAGGAGCAGTTCAGTGCTCTGATGGGCTCTAACGTTAGCGAGCTAACGTTAGCAGTGAACTGGGCCTTTGCAGGTACCTACCTGACCTTGCTATGGAGCCACGCCTTTCTGTTTCAGGCTTGTCAGTCAGGGAAGGGCTGGTGAAGACAGCTAGCTAACTAGCTAAGGCGGAGATAAGGCTAGCTGTATTAGCTTTAGCTGGACAGCACATGAAACAGCTAACAGCCGGAACATGACGATGCGGGTTCATAGAGACACCCTGTAAACCCTAGAGTCTAGCCCAGGGTCGGACCCTGTTTACCCGGAACAGGAACAGGGTCCGAAAGTTACACAGACAGAAATCAGTTATCGCTAATGTGGTGAAAAGAGAAGCGAGAGAGAGGGAGAGAGAGAGAGAGGTGAGAGAGAGAGAGGACACACCTC
>JAMWET010006141.1:47500-72500 GCA_024036415.1 Prochilodus magdalenae
CAACGGAAAACAGCAAGCAGGTTCTCTCACCCCCACCTTATCCTTCTTGTCTTGCCTGGCGTAGGGGAAGCAGGGGATGACCGCGGTCACTCGGGACGCTGACGCGATCTTACAAGCATTGATCATAATCAACAACTCCATCAGGTTATCGTTTATCTCACCACAGCCGCTCTGAACGATGTAGACGTCCTCCCCGCGCACGCTCTCGCCGATCTCTACACTGAGGACACAGAGACAGACACACAGAGGCAACACTGACCCATTGATCACCACTCACTCTCCCATCAGGTTCCATCGGCTCTCGGAATGCTGGCTACCGGGACTTTGAGCTCTGCTTCAAAGAGAGGGAGGAAAACTGGGAACGGGGTTAAATTCCACTGGAGGGACTTATCTTCAACTCGGCAGGGACTTATCTGAAGGCCAAATGTCAGCTATAAACGCCACCCACCCCGAGCCCACCCGGGACCCACTGCCAACGTGGGGGTATTTTTAGCAGCATGATGTTTTAGAAACCTTGTTTCTGCTGTTACTGCAGCTTTCTGGAGCATTTTGTTGGCCCGCTCCACCTTAAATGCTGCACCATTTAAGGTGGAACGGGAAACAACAAGATGGAACTGACAAAGAGGAACCAAACTCCAGCCTCGTGCTTGGAACCAATACCCAAATGCAGTCCAAAGCTTTTTTTTTTGTCTTAAGAGAAATATTTAAAAAATAAATTATGATTTTTTTTATTATAGCAGCAAAAACACATCATTTCCTAAAATACTCTCATTTTACCGACAAGAGAGGGCAGAGAGATAAGCAGGCCTCATAAAAAACATGGCTTGGGAGACAGTGATAGTGTTTCACCCTCTTAAAAGTGGAGAGCAGCCAAGCAGGAGGGCTAAAAACAGTGTTAGCGCCTTTAGCAGGGACGCCACGCTGGGAAATGTAGTCCACTGACTCCGCGCTCCCCATAGAGCGCTATGGCGGACCCGGCCCCAAAAAACTACAAAACTCAAAACGAAAACATTAGCCTGGCGTCTTTGACGTTGACCATGTGGCTCCGTTTTCTGCCCGTAAACACGCCACGGCGAAGCGAGTAAACGGCTCTGCGCCGCGAGGGAAACGAGCTCACCATGTTTCCTGGTTGCTGAACTTCTTGGTGACCACTTTGCCCAGCTCCTGTCCCAGTCGGTCGGCTATCTTCTGTGATAGATCCGGGTGCGAACTCCCGCTGAAGATCTTGATGTTCGGCATTCTCGGCTGTTCCGGGGGGTCTATCTTGGCTGAAAGGGGCCGCAGGGTTAGGAAGGACCCCGGTACAGGGAGGTTAATGTCGGAGAAGGAGCCTGCCGTAACACAGCGCGGACTGTAAACACGGAGCGCGCGCCCTGCCTGGTCGTCAGCTCGTGCTCTGTCTCGTTGGGAGCAGTTCCACAGCTATCCGCCAGTTGTCGCCAGATCTCGCGAGAAAACGAGCAACGTCATACCTTTACCGTACGTATGTAAAAGTACGTTTTATTAATTTATTTTAAAAAATAAAGAAATGTAACTTAATTTAAATTTATATATTTTCATATATTTTGTTAATTACCTGTGAACACAAATCACTTTATCTATTGTGTTTATCACACTATATCTATGAACTAAAAAGACTTTTATTTTGCCTCACTAAAAATCTTTTTGCTACTTTTTATTTTACCTACTGGCTAAAATATTAAAATTCATGTACCTAAAGCATTTTAAAATCATTTTACTAACTAAAATGATTTTATCTACTAACTATTTTTAACCTATAAACATTTTTATAATATTTACCTGCAAACTAAAATGAGTTTAGCTACTAGATAAAATTATCGTACTTTTTTACTTCATGGCTGAAAGCATTTGCAATGATTTTACCAACAAAGTAAGTTTATTTTTTTAATTTTACTTGCCAATAAATTATGTATTATTTTATCTATTAAATGAAATTATTTTGATTCACTAACTTAACATAAATTAATATTAAATAATTTATTTTATTCTTTTACCTTCCCATCAACTAAAATTAATTTCATCAGCTAACTGAAATGTTTTCCTTTTATTTTTATTATTTCATTTAATAACTAAAAAATTTAAAATTAAAATTATTATTGAGAAGATCTTATTATTGTTTTATTATAACCAGTATACAGACTTTAATTATGAAAGAAGCAAGAAGAGGCAGAAATCTGAAGTAAAAAGCCTCTTTTATTTTTAGTTATTAAACTGAAATCATACAAACACGTCATAAGTGACCCGGATCAAATCGTCCTGACATATGGATCTTTTGTTTTTTGGACTTTTTGATTATATAATAATATAATAATTTAATAGACCCAATAAAAGGATGAAAGTATCAAACAGGATGCGGTTTCTCCAAGATTTTCCTAACGAGGCTCCTGACTGGCCCCTAGTGGCCAACCGGTGGGAAAGCAGCTCTACAGAATCTGCCAGTTTGTCAGTAGCCCTGGCTGCAGAGCATCTCGGTTGGTCAGGTGGGGTGTGAGTGATAGGACCTGTAGATTTCGATTTTTGTGCGGCTATGCGGGTCTACCAGCAGTGACCAAAATCCCTACAGGGAATTCTGCTGGGAATTGTGTCGGGGAAGGCAATTGTGCTGGTGGAGGCGTTACACGCTGTGGTACGTCTGCCAGGTCTTCCAGGTGGTTGTTAGGAGCTCCATCCTTATCTAGGTGGATTGTTTATATATTGGATCTCCTCAGAAGCATCTGGAAAAAGCAGAACCTGTACTCAACGACTGTTCATACTGGAGATAAACAAATAACGAGTGACCATTACAACATGCTGTATTTACATAATTACATATTTATTAACACAGTAATATAATATAATTCCATTCTCACATTCAAGTCTGGATTTCCCATATGTGTCCATTTGTTTAAACATCCAAACATGACAGGAATAATAAACATAACGTTATTACACACACACAACATGAACTTCCCATGAACGAGCCTTGCTACAGTACACTCTCAGTGTCAGTGAACCCCATTAAAGGAGCGATATGTAAAATGTGTAGTGTAAAACATTCCATAACGGAAATGAAGATATCACCAGAATGAGAAGACATAACACATGTGATGGTGCATCAAAGACATCTATGTAGGTGGTGCAGATATATCTACTGGAGCTAGCATGCTAACCAGCTAGCCCAGGCCTGTGCTGTCTCGCAATACCGCTCTGTACCTGGAGAGGCGATAGTGAGTCACTGTAGCGCTGTAGGAGGGGAATTAGTCCAACATGAGAGGATGAAGGAAGCTGTTGCCCTGGCAACATATTCTATTAAAGGTGCCATAGGCTGTAAAGTTGGTTGTGCATTGCTGTAGTGTAATGTTGAGTGTTTAGTACCTAGAACCGACATACCGTGACCCTCAAGCCCGGTTAGTCGGCACATTCCACTCCGGACAGATTCCCAAACCTCTCTGGACAATATGGAGCCGCTCCGCTCAGCGTCCAACCCTATAGAGACTGAAGAGAGGAGCAGCTCCACCTTTATTAGCACCACCACCCCAACAGCAGCCTGTAAGTAGCAGCCATGCTGTGTGATTGTATCCGTGTGTGGCGGTTGGAGTAGATCATCTTAAACTGAGAGTTCCATAGTGAGGATCAGCTTTACTCTATTGTGTGTTGGTGTCCAGATGGAGCCAGTAGCTAGCACAGGGAACGTTAGCGACTAGCATTAGCGCAGAGTAACTAGCATAGCTAACTCAATATTATGAGGGCGGAGCTTATTTACACAGAGGCTCATTTTATTCAGTCTGTTTCCACATGGTGCTTCTGTGCGATCATGGTGGGTGGGCTCTCGCTGGAAACCCTGAACAACGTCACAGACCCTCTACGTAGAACATCAGGGAACCTTAGTCAAACCGAACAAACGGTTCTACAGCAGCTTTAGAACGACGGGTTCTGAATGTTTGGATACGGGATGTGTGCGGAAGCCTTTAGTGCCCGTCTACAATCAGACCCCTCTCCGTGGGTCCCTTTGGGTTCTAGGAAGGCGCCTACGTGGTGTGGATGCGCTGGTGTCGTAGGAAGCTGTACTTGTGAGTGAAGCTCTTCCCACACTGTACGCAGTTATAGGGCCTCTCTCCGGAGTGGGTGCGCTGGTGCAGCTGGAGAGTGCTCTGCTGGGAAAAGCTCTTCCCGCAGTCCGAACAGTAGTACGGCCTCTCCCCTGTGTGAGTGCGCTGGTGCTGCTGGAGAGTGCTCTGCTGCGTGAAGCCTTTCCCGCACGCTGGGCACACGTACGGCCTCTCTCCCGTATGGGTGCGCCGGTGGTTCTTGAGAGCTCCGCTGTCGGCGAAGCTCCTCCCGCACTGCGAGCAGGCGTACGGCTTCTCTCCCGAGTGGATCCGGAGGTGGATCTGGAGAGTGTTCTGCCGGCTGAAGCTCTTCCCGCACTGCGTGCAGGGATACGGCTTCTCCCCCGTGTGAATGCGCTGGTGCGTCACCAGGGTGTTCCTGTCGATGAAGCTCCTCCCGCACTCCGAGCAGACGCAGGGCTTCTCTCCGGTGTGGATGCGCTCGTGTTTCTTCAGGTTGCTCCCGTGAGTGAAGCTCTTCCCGCACTGCGAGCAGCAGTAGGGCTTCTCTCCGGTGTGGATGCGCTGGTGCTGCTGGAGATTGCACAGATGGGCAAAGCTCTTCCCGCACTCTGAGCAACACAGAGTTCTCTCCTTGCCCATCTTGCCCAACTACGGGAAAGCTGCTGATCTAGAACCTTCCTGTGAGAACCTCCTCATTTGTTGGTGAAGACCTCGAGGCAGGTAGAACGTCGGGGAAGCGGAAACAGGGCGGTGTTGATTTCTGGAAAACAAACAAGAGGGAATTAGCTGTCACTGAACCGTACCTAACACCGTGTAGCACCTCCACCAGCACCAGCATCGATGTTCGGACACTCCTACATCAAAGGATTGGTCCAGATTTGGTGGATGCCTTCCCTGGCACAGTTCCGAGGAGAATTCACTGTAGACTGGGATTTTATTAATACCTGAACACACCTCTCTCAAACACCTGAACACGCCTCTCCTTAATGCCTCTAACACCTGAACACACCTCTCTCAAACACCTGAACATGCCTCTCCTTAACGCCTGAACACGCCTCTCCTTAATGCCTCTCTCTAACACCTAAACATGCCTCTCCTTAATGCCTCTAACACCTGAACACACCTCTCTCTAACACCTGAACACGCCTCTCCTTAATGCCTCTAACACCTGAACACACCTCTCTCAAACACCTGAACACGCCTCTCCTTAATGCCTCTAACACCTGAACACGTCTCTCCTAAACGCCTCTCTCAAACACCTGAACACGCCTCTCCTTAAGGCCTCTAACACCTGAACACGTCTCTCCTTAATGCCTCTCTCAAACACCTGAACACGCCTCTCCTTAATGCCTCTAACACCTGAACACGTCTCTCCTTAACGCCTCTCTCAAACACCTGAACACGCCTCTCCTTAATGCCTCTAACACCTGAACACGCCTCCCCTTAATGCCTCTAACACCTGAACACACCTCTCCCTAACACCTGAACACGTCTCTCCTTAACGCCTCTCTCAAACACCTGAACACGCCTCTCCTTAATGCCTCTAACACCTGAACACACCTCCCCTTAATGCCTCTAACACCTGAACACACCTCTCTCTAACACCTGAACACGTCTCTCCTTAACGCCTCTCTCAAACACCTGAACACGCCTCTCCTTAATGCCTCTAACACCTGAACACGCCTCTCTTTAATGCCTCTAACACCTGAACACACCTCTCTCTAACACCTGAACACGTCTCTCCTTAACGCCTCTCTCAAACACCTGAACACGCCTCTCCTTAATGCCTCTCTCTAACACCTAAACATGCCTCTCCTTAATGCCTCTAACACCTGAACACACCTCTCTCTAACACCTGAACACGCCTCTCCTTAATGCCTCTAACACCTGAACACACCTCTCTCTAACACCTGAACACGTCTCTCCTTAACGCCTCTCTCAAACACCTGAACACGCATCTCCTTAATGCCTCTAACACCTGAACACGTCTCTCCTTAACGCCTCTCTCAAACACCTGAACACGCCTCTCCTTAATGCCTCTAACACCTGAACACGTCTCTCCTTAACGCCTCTCTCAAACACCTGAACACGCCTCCCCTTAATGCCTCTAACACCTGAACACACCTCTCCCTAACACCTGAACACGTCTCTCCTTAACGCCTCTCTCAAACACCTGAACACGCCTCTCCTTAATGCCTCTAACACCTGAACACACCTCCCCTTAATGCCTCTCTCTAACACCTGAACACGCCTCTCCTTAATGCCTCTCTCTAACACCTGAACACACCTCTCCTTAACGCCTCTCTCTAACACCTGAACACACCTCTCCTTAACGCCTCTAACACCTGAACACGCCTCTCCTTAATGCCTCTCTCTAACACCTGAACACACCTCTTCTTAATGCCTCTAACACCTGAACACCTGTGTGTAAAACACTTAAGCTGCCAACAGTATGAAGGTTGCTTTATAAGTAATAATAATCATTTATTATAATTATTCCCTATAATCGTCGTCTGTGCCTATGTGTCTGTATTTTGCAGACGGTCCCTAAAGAGCAGACCACAGACTCTAATTAATTCTATATTTATGAAAGTGTAGATTTCTGAAGATAGCTAAGCTGGGTACTGGGTTGTCTTGGTCAGCTAACAGCGAGTAGCAGCATGTTTACCCGGATGTACTTACTGTTAGAAGAAAACCGAAGAAAAATCGGATTAAACTGCTTAAACTTCACCGTTCAATGGTCAAAATCCGGCCTAAAGAACCTCACAGGTTCCAGACAGCAGCTCAAACCCGAACAAACCCGGCTACCGGGCCGGTTCTGGACTTTAGTCCGCTACAAACAGTGTTTGTTTACATCTCGATCTCCCCCCATTAAACTCGCCGCCAGCAAACCAAAGCGGGGTGCGTGCGCAAATCGTGTCCGTGCAAACAAGCGCCGAACAATGGTTCCGCCCTGAACAGCCGCCACTCCGTCTTCAGAAGCAGTTCGCGGTAAGGCTGGGGTCATTTCAGCACTGGAGAACGTCTGGGACCGATTCTCCATTTCCATAAAATAAAAGTCCTATCACTTCAGTTATTCCTGCGCTCTGTCATGTTGGGGTTATAGATACATAACCACCTCAACGAAGTATCTTTAATCGGGTGACATCTCGCCCCATCTTCCAGCTCTCACAGGCTTTTCACAATATTGTGCGTCCTGAAATACGATTATATTAAGCCTATGAATATTAAATCATAAATTATATAATAAATATATATCGCAATGATTTAGCAAAATAAAGAACAGAAAAAAAGGCAGGAATGTTTCATACAATTATTGTTTGTACATAAAACGTCTCAAATCAAAGCCCTCCACGTTTACGTTTGAGTGTTTACCGATCAGTCTGATTACATACATTTATATTAATATAATTTGTACAAACAAAAGCAAAGAGTTAAATTAAAGGAGCAATATGTAACATATACAGTACAAAACATTCCAAAACCGTTTTTAATATTTTTTAGTATTTTTTTTTATACACACACACACACACACACACACACACACACTAAAATATTATTTTGTTTTAATGTATTTAAAAAATACATTTATAAATTGTATACAAAAAAGATTATTATTTGAAGTGTGAATCAGAAGGTTGGGTCATCTTACATATTGCTCCTTTAAATTAACCTTCTCAAATCAATGGCTGGGAAATGGTTGGTATATCAGCTCCACTGACCGTACAGGACACTCTGTAGGTGTACAGGTCCAGACTGTAGTCCATCTGTTTCTCTGTGTACTGTATTACCCTGTTCTTCAATGGTCAGGACCCCCACAGGACCACCACAGAGCAGGGATGATGTGGGTGGTGGATCATTCTCAGCACTGCAGTGACACTGACGTGGTGCTGGTGTGAGTGGATCAGACACAGCAGTGCTGCTGGAGTGTTGAGACACTGTGTCCACTCACTGTCCACTCTATTAGACACTCCTACCTTGCTGGTCCACCTTGTAGATGGACAGTCAGAGACGATAGCTCATCTGCTGCTGCACAGTGCAGTGTTGGTCATCCTCTAGTCCTTCATCGGTGGTGCCAGGAAGCTGCCTCCTGGACGCTGTTGTGCTGGATAGTTTGGGTTGGTGGACGATTCTCAGTCCAGCAGTGACACTGAGGTGTCCAGCAGCACTGCTGTGTCTCATCCACTCACACCAGGCTTAACATATGAAGAGAGAGAGTACGGAGCTGAACATGTTTAATTCAGGAACAATCGGGAAGCACATGCAGCGATCAGGAATAACCACACCGTCACAACACGAACACAGTCCATCGATCATGGAACACTTAGTGTGGAATGACCAGCCCACCGGGCTAAACCGGAGTCCCCCGTGAGTGAACCGTACCTACTAGTGTGTAACACCTCCACCAGCACCAGTAACAGCTGGACTGGACGAGGTTCTGGGTGTAGCCACATCAGTGTTCAGACTCTCTACATCAAAGAACTGGTCAGGTGGTCCAGATGTGGTGGAGGCCTTCCCTGGTACAGTTCCGAGGAGAATTCCCTGTAGGCTGGGATTGTATCCACTGCTGGTAGACCCGTATGACCGTACGCTTCCATACACCTGCAGATTCAGCTACTTCCTTCACACTATGGTCTTTGGCCACGCCCACATGCAGTCCCTCCTTTTAGCCAATCATTAACATCTGCTCTGGAGAGTTTACCACACATGGAACAAGACATTCCCTGCACTGTAGCACCTCTTCCCAATCTATGGATCCCGTCACTCACACCCCACAGGGGTTTATAGACCCATCATCCTCATGCAGCGCCCTCTGCAGGAGCCTGAAGGTACTACCACCTCAAACACACAGGGGGACTCGGCCCTTGTCCGGTTAGCTTAGCATTAAAGTGTTATGAGCGCTGATAGAAGCGGTTTAACAGCCCCCAGTTTACCACCAACACCGATCAGTGCCTGAAGAGCTACAACCAGACAGACCCTCGCTCCAAACGAAGACGCAACGTTGACACTTACACTCGGCCCACACGTAGGAAAAGACCACTCAGTCGTAGTGTTGTTCGAGACCACCCTTCCCGGGTAAAGAGGTATTCCCCCACTGTTGACTGACATTCCTGCATAATTCCATGATTGAGATGTAAACAAAAGTCATTCCGAGTGGGTTTGGTGCAAGATGGTTCAGATGTTCTGTACAGTGGTGGTGAGGTGATGGGAACCAGGGTTCTCCATGTCTAGACCACACATACAGACAATTTATTTACTATCTAAACCACCAGTGAACCTACACGAGTCTGTAGGGAACGCTGATGATGGGAAAGTCGGAAATATAACACTGTTTGCGTTTCCAAACTACACCGGGGGAAAATCACACTCGTCAACAACAGAACAGCTGCACCCAGGTGGAGTCAACCCACAGGTGTGAAACTTGGTGGGGAGGTTTGACATGGTGAGACATCCTAATTCATTAAGGGCAGGTCTTCTCTCTGTACCTGACTGACCCAACACCCACCATTACAGACCTCCAGAGAGCAGTGGTGTCCTCCATGAGTCCTCCTGTTAGTGCAGCACCATCGGCAGACGGCTGCACCACGCAGGACTACATGCACACAGACCGTTACCACGACTGTCCTTAACACCACGTCACCGTCACCAAAGACTGCAGTGGTGTCGTACCAGACTGTCATGGAGTGACTCAGAATGGCAGCGGGTCATCTTCAGTGACGAGTCCCGCTTTAGTCTTGGTGGAGACGCCCAACGAATCCGTGTGTGGAGGCACCGTGGTTAGAGACCAGCGTCAAACGTCCAGAAGGCCTGGTGTGACTCCACCTCCACCCCTACCGCACCATCTGCAGGAACTGTGTGAGGATGTTCAAGCTGCATGGGATGGATTATCACAGGACTCCATTAGGAACCTCTACAGCTCCATACCGAGACGTCTGGCGTGTTGGGTTAGCGAACACGGCGGCCCGACGCCATACTGAGAGACAGACTTCTGTATGTGTAGCTCAATAAATATTGATCATATCAGTCTAAATTTATCACCAGTTATTGATCCTGGTCACCTTTATCTCCCTTCCCAACACACCCTTACTCCCACACCTCCTTCTGGGTGCAGCTGAGGATGAGTGTAACCTGCCAATGAGCTTTGTTTACATCTGAAGCGTGTGGTTGACGCAGAAACAGTGAGAGGTCAGTGGAACTCAGTGCGGCTTCTCTCCAGCGTGAACGGTCTGGTGTCGCAGGAGGCTGTTCTTATGAGTAAAGCTCTTCCCGCACTGCGAGCAGTCAAACGGTTTCTCTCCGGTGTGGGTGCGCTGGTGGAGCTGGAGATGATTCCACTGGGTGAAGCTCTTCCCGCACTCGGAACAGTTGTACGGCCTCTCTCCCGTGTGGATGCGCATGTGTTGCTGGAGGGTGCTCTGCTGGGCAAAACTCCTCCCACAGTACAAGCACTGGAAGGGCTTCTCTCCCGTATGGGTGCGCAGGTGGTTCTTGAGAGTGCCCCCGGTGATGAAGCTCTTGCCGCACTGCGGGCAGAGGTACGGCTTCTCCCCCGTGTGAACTCGCTGGTGCAGTTGGAGGCTACTCAGTCGGTTGAAGCTCTTCCCGCACTGCGTGCAGGAATAGGGCTTCTCTCCCGTGTGAAGGTGCTGGTGCGTCATGAGGGCGCTCCTGTCCATAAAGCTCAGGCCGCACTCGGCGCAGACGTAGGGTCTCTCTCCCGTGTGAGTGCGCTGGTGCTTGCGGAAATTGCTTCCGTCGCTGAAGCTCCTCCCGCACGCCGAGCAGAAGTACGGCTTCTCCCCCGTGTGGATGCGCTGGTGTTGCTGGAGGTGGCTCTGCTGGGCGAAGCACTTCCCGCACTCGGAGCAGGCGTACGGCTTCTCTCCCGTGTGGATGCGCAGGTGACGCTGGAGGTCAATCAGCTGAGTGAAGCCCTTACCGCACACCGTGCAGCAATACGGCTTCTGCTCCGTGAGAATAAGACGTTCCTCGAGGGCACACTGAGGAAGGAAACTCTTCCCGCAGTCCGTGAAGCAATACGGCTTCCCTTCGGGGTCGATGTTATGTTCCTGGAGACAGCCCTGCTCAATAAAGTTCTTCCCGCACCGTGAGCAGCAATACGGCTTCTCCTCAGCTTCGGCATTGTGTTCTTGGAGACGGCACTCGTGTACAAAGCTCTCCCCGCAGTCTGGGCAGCAATACGGCTTCTCCTCTTCGTCCCCACCACGTTCCTGGACATGGCACTGATGAAGGAAGCTCCTCCCGCACCGGGAGCAGCGATACGGCTTCTCTTCATCATCGTCATGATGTTCTTGGAGGTGGCACTCATGAACAAAGCTCTCTCCGCAGTCTGGGCAGCAATACGGCTTCTCGTCTTCGTCCCCACCACGTTCCCGGACATGGCACTGATGAAGGAAGCTCCTCTCGCACCGGGAGCAGCGGTAAGGCTTCTCCTCTGTGGGAACAAGATGTTCCTGGTACTGGGACATAAAACTCCTGGTACAGCCTGACGAGCAATACAGCTTCCCTACCGCATCTATACGGTGTTCCTGAAGACGAAACTCGGGAACACAGCTCTGTCCATACTCCGAGCAGGGGACGGTTCTCTCCTCACCCATCATGTTCCTGGATGGAGATGAAAGGTTGGACTTGAGAGGTGCTGGTGAGGAGAGCACCCCAGGATACCTGCTGCTCTACCTGATCTACTCTGCTGGTGGAGATGAGCTGGGCCTAGAGACCCAGAGGAGACCTGAAACCGGATGTCGTTCGTTTCTGCAGAGGAATAAAGAAAGGGATGAGGTGAGAGACATCGCAGATGCAGTTACTTGAAACGGGCAATAAACGATCGTGAGGGAACCTGCACCTTTACTTAAACCTCAGGCACAACGGGTGCAGGCAGGTCACCCTTCATGAACGAGTGATGGAAGATCATGTGATCAATGTAGATGTCTAGATATTTATATTTAGATTAGAATACTTGGATACTCCTTCGTTGGGTAGATATGAGGTTTAGAGTGTAGGGTTGGACTCTAATAGTAGGAAACTTGGATACTCCGTTGGGTAGATGTTAGGTTTAGACTGTAGGATTAGACCCTGATATTAGGATACTTGTATAATTCCTTCGTTGGGTAGATGTTAGGTTTAGACTGTAGGGTTGGACTCTAATAGTAGGATACTTGGATATTCCTTCATTGGGTAGATGTTAGGTTAAGAGTGTAGGACTGGACCCTGACATTAGGATACTTGGATATTCCTTCGTTGGGTAGATGTTAGGTTTAGACTGCAAGGTTGGACTCTAATAGTAGGATACTTGGACATTCCTTTGCTGGGTAGATGTTAGGTTTAGAGTGTAGAATTGGACCCTGATATTAGGATACTTGTACATTCCTTCGTTGGGTAGATGTTAGGTTTAGAGTGTAGGATTGGACCCTGATATTAGGATACTTAGATATTCCTTCGTTGGGTAGATGTTAGATTTAGACTGTAGTGTTGGACTCTAATAGCAGGCTACTTGGACATTCTTTCGTTGGGTAGATGTTAGGTTTAGACTGTAGGGTTGGACCCTGATATTAGGAGACTTGGATATTCCTTCGTTGGGTAGATGTTAGATTTAGACTGTAGTGTTGGACTCTAATAGTAGGATACTTGGATATTCCTTCGTTGGGTAGATGTTAGGTTTAGACTGTAGGGTTGGACTCTAATAGTAGGATACTTGGATATTCCTTCGTTGGGTAGATGTTAGATTTAGACTGTAGTGTTGGACTCTAATAGTAGGATACTTGGACATTCTTTCGTTGGGTAGATGTTAGGTTTAGACTGTAGGGTTGGACCCTGATATTAGGAGACTTGGATATTCCTTCGTTGGGTAGATGTTAGATTTAGACTGTAGTGTTGGACTCTAATAGTAGGATACTTGGATATTCCTTCGTTGGGTAGATGTTAGGTTTAGACTGTAGGGTTGGACTCTAATAGTAGGATACTTGGATATTCCTTCGTTGGGTAGATGTTAGATTTAGACTGTAGTGTTGGACTCTAATAGTAGGATACTTGGACATTCTTTCGTTGGGTAGATGTTAGGTTTAGACTGTAGTGTTGGACTCTAATAGTAGGATACTTGGACATTCTTTCGTTGGGTAGATGTTAGGTTTAGACTGTAGTGTTGGACTCTAATAGTAGGATACTTGGACACTCCTTCGTTGGGTAGATATGAGGTTTAGAGTGTAGTATTGGACCCTGATATTAGGATACTTAGATATTCCTTCATTGGGTAGATGTTAGGTTTCAAGTGTAGGGCTGGACTCTAATAGTAGGATACTTGGATATTCCTTCGTTGGGTAGATGTTAGATTTAGACTGTAGGGTTGGACTCTAATAGTAGGATACTTGGATATTCCTTCGTTGGGTAGATGTTAGGTTTAGACTGTAGGATTGGACCCTGATTTTAGGATACTTGGATATTCCTTTGTTGGGTCATGAAGCACTTGGTCCACGACCCTGTCCTCGGGTGGAGGCAGCGGTCTGTAGTGGGTGTATGTTAATGTACAGACACAGTAGCAGGCTAATCGAACCCCTGCGGTTTAGGACAACACAGCGGCTAGCTAGCCACCGCTGTAGAGGTATCATGGGATGCCTTCACAGCTCCCTTGTATAATTTTGGATCATATCCGAATTGTTCCAAGTCCAGAGCTCTTGGAGAAACTGTGTTTACGAATATTGGTTTCAGTTTTCGGGTGGGCCGCTATGGTTGGTAGTAACCCTTAGGTGGGCCTTGTGACGGAAAAGGCTGAGACCCCTGGCACAGGCAGTCTAAATATTCACCACTGACCAACTTACTGATTACAGCAACACCAACAAGCCGACCTATTAGGCTTAGCCTGTGTTGTTCAATTAAACATCGTACTTAGCAACACCACTACAGGAGAGTTCTGGACTTGAACAAGACGACAGGAGTCCCCTGTTGGCCACCTAGCAAGCTGGTGGTCCCTTGACATTTTGCTTAGCATTGGGGCACATTGTGCACACGACAATAATCCGGGGGGTCCTCAATAGCCAAGCGTTCACGGGTTGCTGACTTTATCAATCCAGCAGCCCAGCTATTTGGGATGTCTTATTAGGCATAACTGCTTTCTTATTTATTTAATTTTTTTGACATGTAGGGAAAAGAAATCCAAGATCAGACCCAGACAGGAATGTTGGCCGAGGTCTCTATGAACTGAGGAATTAAATAAAGGCTGTCTCTGCATGTGAGCTGTGATTAATCAGTAATCATTTATAAGCGCCTCGTGCTTGGACCCCTATAATCGCCCTTTGCGCCTTGGCGTCTATAGTTTATAGACGGTCCCTTAATTCTCACAGCGGCTCCAGCAGCCCACAGACAGACTATAATCATTTCTGAATTATTGAAAATGGTACATCCCGACCCATAACTAAGCTGATACGTGGTAAACTCACGCTGGTGTGGGGTAGGATCGCCCTTTCGTACTTACTGTTAGTGAGGGAAGCCCGGAATAAAGCACCTCAGTAACGTGGCACAGCGCAGCCCAGCGCTCACTCCTTAAACCAGCCCTACAGATTAAACTCCTCTCCGGAGTCTCCGGAGGCTGAGGGGAAAACCCCCCTACACCTCACTAAGCTCCTGTCAGGGGTTCACTGTTAGCAGGCTGGGCTAGCGAGCTACGCTAACAAGCTGGGCTAACGGTCCGGTCTCGCTCCGTAATCCGCTACAACGCTGTTTATGTCCTCTTCTTTGTTGGCGGTTACGGCGGCTGACAGACTGGCTTGAGGTGCAACAGCGCCACCGCCCGAGCTGCAGGCTCGAGTGGGAACTGCAGGCGTCTGGAAACCCTAACTAACAAAGCCTAAAGCCTGGCCAGCTGATAATGAGCACTGCACACGTCGAACTGTTTATACACTCATCTGAACTGAGTAGAGGAGGGATACGGAAGACGAGCAGAATGAGGGGTGTGTATTTCCTGTCTTCTCCTGCTTTAATATATAGAAGGTATACACTATATTGCCAAAAGTATTCATTCCCCCATCCATTCATTGAACTAAGGTGTTCCAGTAACTTCTGTGACCACAGGTGTATAAACCAAGCACCTCATCATGCAGACTGCTCCTACAGACGTTAGTGAGAGAACGGGTCGCTCTCAGGAGCTCAGTGATCTCCAGCGTGGTACCGTGATAGGATGCTCCACCTGTGCTACAAGTCCAGTGGTGAAATTCCCTCCTACTAAATATTCCACAGTCCACTGTCAGTGGGGTTAGAACACAGTGGGAGTGATCGGGAACGACAGCAGCTCAGCCACCAAGTGTTAGACCACGTACAATGACAGAGCAGGGTCAGCGGATGCTGAGGGTCATAGGTCACAGAGGTCACCAACTTTCTACAGAGTCCATCACCACAGACCTCCAAACTTCATGTGTCCTTCAGATCAGCTCAGGAACAGTGTGTAGAGCTTCATGGCTCATCACCAAGCGCAGTGCAGAGCGTGGAACGCAGTGGTGTAAAGCTCCGCCCCTGGACTCTAGAGCAGTGGAGGCGTGTTCTCTGGAGTGACCAATCACGCTTCTCCGTCTGGTGATCCGATGGACGAGTCTGGGTTTGGCGGTACCAGGAGAACGGTACTGGTCTGACTGCACTGTGCCGAGTGTAAAGTTTGGTGGAGGGGATTATGGTGTGGGGGTGGGGTTCAGGAGTTAGGCTCCGCCCCTTAGTTCCAGTGAGAGGAACTCTTAATGCTTCAGCAGACCAAGAGACTCTGGACCATTCCATGCTCCTAACTTCGTGGGACAGTTTGGGGACGGCCCCTTCCTGTTCCAACATGACCGCACACCAGTGCACAGAGCAAGCTCCATAAAGACATGGAGGAGCGAGTCTGGTGTGGAGGAACTGGACTGGCCTGACCTCCACCCGATAGAACACCTTTGGGATGGATTAGAGCGGAGACTGAGAGCCAGGCCTTCTCGTCCAACATCAGTGACTGACCTCACCAATGTGATTCTGGAGGAATGGTCAGAAATTCCCATTAACACATTCCTAACCTTGTGGAAGGAATTCCCAGAGGAGCTAGAGCTGTTGTAGCTGTAAAGAAGTCACTGGGAGCAGTTTGAGGGGAACTGGTTTATTATAGAGACACTGGGAGCTCTGGGTGGTGATACATCATACACAGAGTTTGTCTTTTGGTTATTATGGCTCACGATCCCCAACTATCCCTCCTCCAGTAAGGCTTTTCCGGTCTACTAATACCAGTAACCAACACTGTTACAACTGAGCACCGTTCTAACCACCTGAGAATACCTGAACCCTCAACCATGTTCTTTAAGGCCGTGTACCATCAGACGCCACTGTGCACAGTCATCTTTTAAACCGAATATGGTGCACCCCGTCCATCCCGCGGTTAAATCCCAGGTACAGTCTGTTTTAGTGTTAATCACGGTACGGGAGAGTGTTAGGCAGCGTCCAACACCACACACTACCACACTAGGGCTGGCTTGAAGCTTCCTTGAGATGTCTGGAGTTGATAAGTTGAGTTACAGTTCGTACACCAATGTAGAAGAACACAGTTTGGTGCCACAGGGCTCTGATGTTAGCTAGCTAGCTAGCTAGCTAGCTAACGTTAGCCACTACCGGCAAAGCTAAACCGTCCCTTTGATATTCGATACAGTGTGGGGTTTTCAGAGTGTGTCTGCTATGAAGCCACGTCTTCACGTTTCAGCTGTCAGGCTTGTCAGTCAGGGCTAATGAAATAGCTAGCTATTTGGCTAAGGCGACGCTAAGGCTAGCTATGTTAGCCTTAGCTGGACAGCACATAGAACAGCTAACGACCGGAACGTGAAGACGTGGGTTCACAGCAAGAACCACCCTATAAAGCCCACAGTCCAGTCAAGGGTCTCCATAAAGGGGCAGTTTGGGGTTTACCAGTAGGAGCTAATGTTAGCTAGGTGCGCTAGCTGTAGCTAGCTAGCATTAGAGGCCATCAGTAGAGGTTTGGACCCACAGTGGAGCTGAATACGCTGAAAACGTGGTGGTGAACTTGGAGAAGAAGCTCCTGACCGCTCATGACCTCCCAACCCCAGCCTGTATGATGGGGCTCTCCACCCTGGTAGAGAAATAGAGCTGGGAGGAAGTAGCATACATTGGTTGGTGTCTCTGAGGAGTTGGGTCACTAGCTAGATTAGCCAGGATGCTAACCGGCTAATAAAGCTAGCCACATTTGCAAGCAGTTAGGTGCTTCCAAAACCAGCTGGCTTTCCTGGTCCTGGTATACGCCTACACCCGACAACCCGAGTGCCTCCAACACGAGACCTTGGGGGGGCGACGTAGGCGAGCTGCCGCCTGCTAGTGTGAACGCGGAGTACGCTGTAGGCGTCATGTAGACGCTGCCTCCTCTCCTCTGTGAACGCGCAGGTGACTCTGGAGAGTTCCTCTGTTGGTGAAACTCCTCCCGCACCGCGTGCAGTGGTGCCGTTTCTCCTCCGTGTGGGTCTGTTGGTGCTTCTGGAGGTTATTGAGCCGGGTGAAGCTCCTCCCGCACTCCGAACAGACGTACGGCTTTTCTCCCGTGTGAACGCGCTGGTGCATGTGGAGGTAAGTGGGTCGAGTGAAACTCTTGCCGCACGTGGGGCACTCGTGCGGCTTGGCTCCGGTGTGAACGCTCTGGTGTTGCTGGAGGGTGCTCTGTTGGGCAAAGCCCTTCCCGCACTGCGAGCAGGCGTACGGCTTCTCTCCCGTGTGGGTGCGCTGGTGACTCCTCAGAGTGCCGCTGTCGGTGAAGCTGATCCCGCAGTGCGAGCAGCCGAACAGCTTCTCGCCGGTGTGGATGCGCTGGTGGCGTTTCAGATGGTTCTGCTGAGTGAAGCTCTTCCCGCACTGCGAGCAGTAGTACGGCTTCTCGCCCGTGTGGATGCGCTGGTGGTCTCGGAGGTGGCACAGCTGGGTAAAAGCCTTCCCGCACTCGGAGCAGCTGAGGGTCCTCTTCCAGCTCATCTCTCCTCCTGTGTTCGTGGATGAGAGGAGACCGTCAGGTGACCTTTCTTGATCTAGCCTTGCTCATCGAACATGCTGCTTAGGATGATCGCCTCAGCTGACTGCGTGGATCAGCGCGGTCCGTGCCGGAAAGTGGCCGTACGCAGGAGCGCTTGGACGAGGATTCATTTCTGAAAGAGAGAAAAAAAAAAAGGTGCAGCTCAGATTCGGTTTTCCCGGTCCAGATGTCCCCACCGAACAGCACCGGTAGCTGGTAACAATGGGAAGTTCTTTCGTTTGTAATGAGCCGGGCTGGGTTTAGATATCCGAGACCACAAAGACGAAGATGGCTCTGGGAAAACTGGTCCCGGATTCTTGGAATTGTCCGAGATTCCCGTTCTACCCAACAAACAATTGGTTTACATGTCATCTCAGAAATAACACTAATATTTAAAACTGGTGACTTAAGCTAGAAGTCAACAGAGGACGTGACTTAATGGGTTTTTATTTATTTACTTTATTTTTATATATTAATATATAACATTATTAATATATTAAATATATTAAATTGTATTTAATATATTTTTATTTTTTATTTATTTACTTTAATAAGTCTATAGTATTTTTTTTAATATTAAAAATGTTTTTAAAAAGTTATTAAAAAACGTATTAAATTTTCTTTCATTAAAAATAAAGTTCTTTTGAAGTTTTTTGGGTTTATCTGAGAAACGTCTGTAGTTTTTATGGCAGTTTTTGATCAATAAATGACCACTGCAATAAGAAAGCTAATTTCCATTAGCACCTTAGCTTTAAAAATTTTCAGTCTTATTATTGCACTAGTCTTACCTCCACAGTTACCGAATATAAACTCACCGTCATGCATGTTTCACTAACCATTTGTTACATATGTGTACATACAACCTACATTCCTATTTTCTCCACTCACTCTGTATATTACTATATTATACATGCGCCGGGGCTGGATCTTACAACAAGACAACGACCCTAAACACTGCTCAAAATCTACTAATGCATTCATGCAGAGGAACAAGTACAACGTTCTGGAATGGCCATCTCAGTCCCCAGACCTGAATATTATTGAAAATCTGTGGTGTCACTTAAAGAGAGCTGTCCATGCTCGGAAACCATCAAATCTGAATGAACTAGAGATGTTTTGTAAAGAATGGTCTAAAATACCTTCAGCCAAACTCCAGACTCTCATTAGAAGCTATAGGAAGCGTTTAGAGGCTGTTATTTCTGCGAAAGGAGGATCTACTAGAGGTTTTTTTTTGGTGCCCAAATTTATGCACCTGCCTAATTTTGTTTAGACAATTATTGCACACTTTCTGTAAATCATATAAACTTCATTTCACTTCTCAAATATCACTGTGTTTGTCCCCTATATGATATATTTAACAGAGTTTTTTTATCCAAACAATCAATGCTTTATAAAGGTAAATCAGGAAAATTAACAACACTGCCCAAACTTTCACACCCCACTGTATATATACACACTAATATCTGTATTGTTCTACCGCTCCACTGTCCGTAACTGTACATACTGGAACCTCAGAATCGCCTGCCATGGTTCATTTCCTGCAATTCACATGTAAATAATTCTGTATTTGAACTTCTGGTTCGATGCTAACTGCATTCCAAAGGCATTCCATAATCTTCCCATAATCATTCCATAACTGCCTTACATAGTGTACTATGTAGAAATGTAAATACTGCCTCCTGCAGCCGGAGGGCACACAGTACAGTCCTTTAGGACTCCGTCCCAACCGTATTCCATCAATACAGCACGGTTCGTTAGAAGCTAGTAGATGGAAACTGACACACTGCACTATTACGGGAGCGTGGAGGTGTTTGAGGTTTAGCCTGTTAGCTATCTTTTAGCATGTTAGCTATCTTTTAGCCTGTTAGCTAGTTGATCAGCCGAGTTCTAGATAGGAAATTATCTTCATTAGTCCATCTGTTTAAACAGAACCAGGTTTATACTTCATCAGAACACTCGGAGACGCAGTAGGGTACGCGTTAGCATTCCTATATGCTAAATTAAGATATTCTATCCTCAATATTCTATAACTTTCGATATACCGAGGTTCGGGGTATTTTAGGCAAGAAAGGCTAATGCATCAACACTTTTCTGGCTTAAAGCTAGAACGTAGCCAGCTGACACGCCAGACTAGCAGGTTAATTAAGGTTGTATTCATGAACACAGCACACGGGTTGTATCTGATTGGTCTCACAGGCAACCAGCTGTTATCTAATTATACATTTAAAATTTGTTACAGTTAATAAATATCACCATTAATAAGAGTAGTTGATAATGTAGGCTGCAATAAAAAAATGCAACTGCAAACTGCATCTTTTCAAATTGGAATTTCGAAATAAACATTGATAGTTTAATAGTGTAGGCTATAAACGTAACGTGAAAACTGCGCTCTTCAATAGTGCTACAACAAATGACTATTCTGGAAGAATATTCTAATAATCAGTTATACAATTACAGAATAACTCTTATGTAGCAACCAGCTTTTCAATTTAACTAGAAATTCATATTTACTAATTACCACAAGGAAGACAACAGATGCCTTATTGAACCTTATTTAAAAATTCACAGTTTTAATGAACTCTTCTTTTAAGGATATGGTAAATAAATATATTTCCAATATTGTTTTTATAATAATTAATATAATATAATTTAAAACCATAGGTGTAGCAAGTAGCAGCAATAAATATAACAAATAAAATTCTATACATTTTAATTTAGATGTATTTTTTTATTGAACATTATTTATTGGTTTGTTTATTTATTTAATATTTAAACAAATCAGTAAATCTAAATTATAACTTCGAATTTAAACGGTGCTTTGTGTATTCTGTCTACACTCCTTTAAATAAATTCTACAATTACAAATCTTTATTAAAAATGGAGAAAACCATCACCAACCTTTTAACTATTAAAGTAGTTGCCAACCACTTTGGTAATCGATTTTAGTTGAGTAAGTCGTTTAATTGCTGTACCCCTGATCTTGATATATAAAAATGCGTTATTTCAGCCCTATACTGGCCAATAAACTCCCATTTTGGCTTCTCGTGCTTGGACCCCTGTTATCGCCGTTTGCGCCTACGTTTCTGTACTTTGTGGACGGTCCCTTTGAGCTCTCAAAGCAGCAACAGCCGCCCACAGAACCCAGCGTGTTTTCGGACTCATTAAAGACACATCATCCCGACAATAAGACCTAGTACACGACAGTCTCGGTTTGCTGGCGGTGCCCGGTAAATACCGAGCCCGTTTTGTACCCACCGTTAGACGTCTGCTCGAGAAATAAACCCGAAATTGTGACGGTGAAACGGAACGGCGGAAACGTGGCAGAGCAAGGCTGTATATCTAAACCGTCACCAGGTCACTTAGTGCTGGAGATCGGGATTATAATCCGCTGTAAAAAGCGTTTATTAACATCTCACGTTTCCTTAAACCCGCCGTCAACAAACTACACCCCCCTGTGCGCACGCAAACCGTGTCCGTGGAGGAACAGCTGCCGAACAAACGTTCCGTCTAAAACAGGCTTGAAATGAAAATCTATCAGGGTGTTTCAAAGCCATACTGACAGAAAACCGTGTTGTAATTACCCAACAATGTGCAGATATGCAGTAAGAGATACATAAAGTAATATCTCGTTTAATTATCTAATCTAATGCTCCAACAGGTCATCTTATATCTTATTTAGCACATTTACATGCAATCCTTCTCTCCACTACACGGTTTTATTATTATATTTTAGGCTTTCATCTGCTATCTTGCTCTCTGCTGTTGCCAGCGAGTTTTTTAAAGCCTGGGTTTGTAAAAATGTCCGTCTCCTGACGTTCTTGTACCCTGGAACATCATTCCTGCAGATGGAGAACAGGAACATCATCAAGCAGACCTACCTAACCTCATTATACGAAGGTGAAATAGTTTGGACGAAGAGTCATGGCCCATCATAGGTCACATTAGTCATATAAAAAATTATTATTAATAATAATAATAATAATATTAATAATAAAGACTTCCATTTTAAATAGTTCTGGGCAATTCTCTTAACGAAGCCACTCAACCTCTGTGAAATTCTACTCTGATTGTTTTATTAATAACCAGTTAAAGAGCACATGCCTATTTCTCCTTCAGCTTAACTTAACATATGTGTGGCTATGTATGTCTTCAAGTCTTAGGACTTTACCACAGGCTGTTTTTGTTACTGTACCTTTAAGAGTGATCTGAAATGACCGAGCTGTGTTCTGATTGGCTGTCCTGCCTCATTCACAAAAGCGACCAGAGCTGAAACAGTACACAGAACTTCAAAATGAGTGGGCGGGGCTAAACTGCTGCAGGTCCAGTTGGTGGATATAGGCGAACGGGTTGGTTCCTGTGACGTCACAGACACAGTGTAGCTTAGCATAGCTTCCATATGTTGCTGCTGTCAGGCAAGCAAAACCTCGTATCTCCACAACGAGAGCTTCACAGAAGACGGAGCACGTTTAATGTACGTCAGTGGAACCTGGCGTCTGGCTTTAGAAAACCCAAAACGTGTTAATAGGTCCCCTTTAAAAGGAGCTCAACGTTAGCGCTAGCAGCTAACAAATAAACGAGCCTTACTCAGTGCATTCTGATACACATATTACGGCACCCAGTTACCCATCACAAGACCAATGATGTTCAACACAGTCATATATTTACTGGGCTTCTTCTCATCCAATCACGTCCCAGTTCACCATCTGCCTGTTACAGCCTGAGGAGATGAGGGGTAGTGTCACGGTGGCGTGTGAAGATGAGGGGTAGCGTTGACGGTGGCGTGTGAAGACGAGGGGTAGCGTTGACGGTGGAGTGTGAAGACGAGGGGTAGCGTTGACGGTGGCGTGTGAAGACGAGGGGTAGCGTTGACGGTGGAGTGTGAAGACGAGGGGTAGCGTTGACGGTGGCGTGTGAAGATGAGGGGTAGCGTTGACGGTGGAGTGTGAAGATGAGGGGTAGCGTTGACGGTGGCGTGTGAAGACGAGGGGTAGCGTTGACGGTGGAGTGTGAAGATGAGGGGTAGCGTTGACGGTGGCGTGTGAAGACGAGGGGTAGCGTTGACGGTGGAGTGTGAAGATGAGAGGTAGCGTTGACGGTGGCGTGTGAAGACGAGGGGTAGCGTTGACGGTGGCGTGTGAAGATGAGGGGTAGCGTTGACGGTGGCGTGTGAAGGCGAGGGGTAGCGTTGACGGTGGCGTGTGAACCCACAGGAGGTCAGTACATGAAATGATTATGAACATGCTGCCGGAATTTCGGAGCCGTTGTTGAATGATGGTTTTGGGAAGGTTGGGCCATTCCATATATACACTTAGAAGGCAGGTGTAGGTTCACTGGTATCTGTAAGTGTGTTGTAGACATGGTGACCCCTGGTTCCCACCAGCACCACTGTAAACCTACCCCGGTCAGTTTGTTTCTCTAAAATCAATTTCAGAAGAAATTTAACAAATTTGGCTACATACCCTTCAGGGCAATAGTGGTGTATTTAAAGATCGTCCTGCACTACGAGGAAACTTCTGTTGCACAAAATAAGTCCACAAAGGTCAAAGTGTCCTTGTTAGATTTATTCATACAACGGTTTTATGATCATCAAAAAGATTCACAATTCACAAAAAAAAAAAAACTACTAAAATAGAGAAAAAATAAAATAACGTAAGACAGTATGGCTAACATACAGCACTACTGGTTCATATTCTGGTCTCAGAGCTCTCTCTTTCTCTCTACACTATCAATCCAAAAGGTATATGAATCTAAAAATATGGAACACAAACATGCAGTTACTAAGGTTACCGTCAATCATATAGACATACCCATAGCCGTAGTACGATAGTCAGAACCCCTGTACAATATTTACACTGCGGACGGACCCCGTGATGGATAACAACCTCACCCAAACGGGAAAGTGAATATCAGTCAGCTTCCAAGCTTCCTTGCCTTCCTGGATCGTGGGGGTTATTGTAGCTTAATCCAGTTCTTATTGGGCCGAAGCCAGGAAACAGCCTGGACAGGCCGCCATTCCGGTAACGTAAATACGCTCTGGATAGCTCACTATTCCGATTCATCATTCCAAGGCTCCTTCCTCACCAGCGTCACTTTTCTTCCACTGTATTTGCCATTTATTGTGAAAACGTGATCAGAGGAACGGAAGGCGAGGATGGGAACTCATAAGGCATCAGACGGGAAGAAGGAGGAGATTGACAGGCATGGACCTCCTTCCAAACTACAGGTGTTCCCTAATTTAAGTTATTGCTGGGAAGTGGGGTGCATGCCGCATAAAGCCCATCCCATGATGCTTTGGTCAGGGCTGTTTGGGGTGGTCCGAGCAAGTTACAGGTATCCCACACGAGCTGGCCAGTCAAACCAAGCACGAGCTGCATTACCGGACCCCCACTCTGGAGAAACTACTCCGGCTCCGATACGGGCTGTCCAGAGTACGTGTTCGGACCTGTAGGCTTGCCCGAGCTGTGATGGAACGCCGCTGCATGTTTACTATTTAGACTTTTATAAGCCTGTAATCAATCCGTCCGCAACCTGCTTCTACAGACATCAGCTAAATTAGGAGGTGGGTCCATCAAATCCGTCTCCCGTTTGTAGCACAGAGGCAGTGATCCCACACCACAACACAGGGAAGCAGGAATGCTAGGACAGAAGTCAAAAGTATCGCGTCCCTTGACGCAGATTTAACATCGTAGATCCCTTAAAGTACTAAACTACAGGCAAGCCCGCTCACGGTCCAAATGTGACTTTGTCTGAACTCGCCTCGACTCGACTCAAGAATCCTAGTAAGGACACGTGCCATAGCCCCAGACGGTTCGCCCTGGTCGATGGTTATACCTCCTGCACCACGGCCCCGGTGACCTCGTTCTTCCGACGCCAGAGCTGGGGCACCGCAGAAACGAGCTAC
>JAMWET010006141.1:77500-95000 GCA_024036415.1 Prochilodus magdalenae
ACATATTCACAACATATTTTTTTCAGAATAACAAGATCTTAATTATGACTTTCACATAATTACAACAATAAAGACATACAATTACCATAATTATGACATGCTGTGTCATTTTTTTAATATTCTTTTAATATTAGTGTACAAATGATAAGTACCCTGTAAAGACATAGCTAATTATGACTTTATGCAAATTGCATGCAAACTAGCATCAGGAAAACTGTTGTAAATTGCACAAACTGATCTCTTAGCAAGTAAAATGATCTAATATCTGGCTGATTTATTATAAAATTATCATTTTGAGATTATTTAGCTCCTTTCCAGAGAGTTTCTCATTTTAGAAAATCTTAATAAGCTACGTTTTCTCACTATACCGGCAGACGGTGTTTCTAATTTGCCGATATAGTGAGAAAATACATCCTATAAAATGACTTAAAACAAGTATCTGAAAACTTACACTCATCAGCAACAGAACAGCTGCTCCCAGAAGGAGGTGTGGGAGTGCAGGTGTGTTGGGAAGGAGGATAAAGGTGACCAGGATCAATAACTGGTGATAAATTTAGACTGATATGATCAATATTTATTGAGCTACACATACAGAAGTCTGTCTCTCAGTATGGCGTCGGGCCGCCGTGTTCGCTAACCCAACACGCCAGACGTCTCGGTATGGAGCTGTAGAGGTTCCTAATGGTGTCCTGTGATAATCCATCCCATGCAGCTTGAACATCCTCACACAGTTCCTGCAGATGGTGCGGTAGGGGTGGAGGTGGAGGGACACCAGGCCTTCTGGATGTGTAGCGCTTGACATCAAACTGTTCATATTGGGGATGGAGGTTATTAACACGGAGGCTCATGACGCAGCTAAGACGTCGCCACCCCAACATCACCACGTGTCCTAGTAGAGGCTCCGCCTGTATTACTGCTACAGTGTGCGGCTGTGTTCATTCATGAGAGTTTAAATAACAGATCAAAGTGTTACCACACCCATGCCCAACAAATACACTCAACAAACAACACGCACAGAGTCCCTGTGACTGAACCGTCCCTAACACCGTGTATCACCTCCACCAGCACCAGTAACAGTTGGAGGCATGGACTGGACGGGTTTCTGGATGTAGCCACATCAGAGAACTGGTCAGGTGGTCCAGATGTGGTGGAGGCCTTCCCTGGCACACTCCCGAGGAGAATTCCCTGTAGACTGGGATTGTATCCACTGCTGGTAGACCCATATGACCGTACGCTTCCACACACCTGCAGATTCAGCTACTTCCTTCACACTATGGTCTTTGGCCACGCCCACATGCAGTCCCTCCTTTTAGCCAATCATTACCATCTGCTCTGGAGCCATTTTCCACACATGGAACGAGACATTCCCTGCACTGTAGCACCTCCTCCCAATCTATGGATCCCGTCACTCCCACTCCCACAACCCCGCAGGGATTTATAGTAGCGCCATCTGCAGGAGCCTGAAGGTACTACCACCTTAAACAGTCAAGGGGGCTCGTTTTTTTGTCTGCTGAGCGTAGATTAGTCGGGATGGGTACAGCAGGCGATGTTGAGTTTTCCAGTGACGCTGGGTGGGCAGCAGGTGCCAAGGGCATGAGTGAACGCTTGCCGAGCGCACCTGCCCAGCCAGGTGCTACATGTTAGCGTGCACACGCTGGTGGTTCTTGAGGATGCGCTTCTGGTTGAAAGTCTTCCCACACAGCGTGCACTCGTACGGCCTATCGCTGGCGTGAATCTGCTGGTGTCCTCGGAGGTTCCCTATGTGGCTGAAGCTCTTCCCGCAGTGGGAGCAGAGGTACGGCTTCACCCCCGTGTGAGTGCGCTGATGCAGCTGCAGGGTGCTCTGCTGGGTGAAGCTCTTCCCGCACTCTGTGCAGAAGTACGGCTTGTCTCCCGTGTGGGTGCGCTGGTGTAGCTGGAGAGTGCTCTGTTGGGCGAAGCTCCTGCCGCACACCGCGCAGAAGTACGGCTTCTCTCCGGTGTGAACGCGCCGGTGCAGCTGGAGAGTGCTCTGCTGGTTGAAGCTCTTGCCACACTCAGCACAGTAGTACGGCCTCTCCCCTGTGTGAATGCGCTGGTGCTGACGGAGATGGCTCTGCCGGGTGAACCCTTTCCCGCAGAACGAGCAGCTGTGCGGCTTCTCCCCCGTGTGGATAAGCTGGTGTCGCTGGAGGGCACTATGCTGGGTGAAGCTATTCCCGCACTCCGTGCAGCGATGGGGTTTCTCTCCGGTGTGAATGCGCTGGTGTCTCTGGAGACTACCCTGCTGGGTAAAGCTCTTCCCGCACTGCCGGCAGTCGAACAGCTTCTCTCCGGTGTGAACCTGTTGGTGCAGGAGGAGATGACTCTGCCGAGTGAAACTCCTCCCACACTGCTGGCAGAAATGAGGCCTAGCTTCCGTGTGAGGAAAACTGTGCTGTTGGAAATCACTTTGTTCGGGAACACTCGTCCCACGCTGTGGACAGAGGGGAGCTCTCTCCTCGTCCATGTCTTTTGGCGTTCCTCTGCGAGAGGAGAAAGTTAAAGGGACGCTGGCTGATTTGCTGGAAGTGGGGAAGACTTGGAGCAGGATGTCGTTCATTTCTGGAGGAGGGAAAAAGAGAAAGACACATTTAAATCCAACGTGAAATGCAACCCAACTGTAGGAGACTGTCCGTAATGTGGAGGACTGGGTGGCGCATTGGGTCGCTCTGTTGCATGTTCCTTTCTGTGTGGACTTGGGATGTTCTTCCCACCGTGGAGTTCCCATATCCAAAGACATGCAGTCAGACGTGTGGGTGTGCATGTGTGTGGTAGACCAGTGGCCTGCCTTTCACCCAACGAGACCTGGAGCTCCATCTCAATCACCCCCACGATCCCGGAGGACAAGCCAGTTAGACGATGAATGAACAAACGAATGAATGAATGAATGAATGAACGTTTTCCACAGTTGTCAGGTTTCACAGTCTCATGTTCAGGTCACAGGACAATGTGAACTCGGGGTATCTGAACACAGTAGACAAGAAAACTGAACACAGTAAATGAGTAATTGCAGATCAGAGCAGACACACCAACACACAAGCATTGGCCACCTGTGTAGGCTATGCCATAGACTCTGCACTGATTCCAATGCTACCTGCTTATGTTGGAGTCGACTGCCATCTAGTGGCCTGGGGATTCAAACACAACACAAAATCTATGGACGTAAAATCAATGTTTATTGTCACGTCAAATTTACACAGGCGTGAAGGCAAGAGTGATGGTGAGCTGGTGGGGTGTGGATTGTTCATGGAGATTAGTGTGGGGGGGGGTCTGGTTCTGGACTTTAAGATTCTGAACCTCCTCCCACTCGGTAGCTGTAAGAACAGACAGTGGCTTGGGTGGGTGGAGTCCTTTAAGATCCTCCTGGTCCTCCTCAGGCAAACAATTTATAGATTGTAGAATCTATACTGTGTTTTTCAGAATCCATACAGTATCATAAAAGATAAAACTGGGATATGCAATATTTATTTACACCCCTACTGATCAGCATACCAGCGTTAAAACACAACGTATGGCGATTTTCCTGGGGACCAGCATATCCTGTCTGAGCTGGGAATGGTGTCCAGCAGGAAATACAATGTTAACGACCCTTTTACATGCATTATTCATATATATGTATATATATATATAGGGTTAAATATAGCTAACCAATTAAAATACGGAAATACGGAAGACTATAAAGTAACACGCAATACGATTATCAATAATATAATACAAATTAAAGATTGACCAAGTAGAAAAAATAATTAACAGATTAATTTAAATAAACGATCATATATATTAACATATATACACACGTACACATTTAGTAATATCATTTAGTCATATAATAATGTGAAAACAGCGTTTGTTTACATCGCATTCTCAAACCAACGGAACCCCTGTACGCGCGCATGTAATGTCCGTCCGGCAACAGCCAAAGAAACGTTCCGCCCCAAACAAGCGTTCCGCCCGGGTTTTAATCTCCGTTAATCCGAATCATTTTTATCAGTATATTAAAATAAAACATCGCTTATCAGTTACTTAACACATTTCATTACAGCCACTCGCAGCACCCCCACCTTCAAGCTCTAAACCCAGCCACTATTTTTTAAATTATTTTCATCATTTTTTTTTTTTCCTGACATTTCTGTCTAATATTTTTTTCTTCCTACTGGGCATCACATAATCACCAACAGCAGCAGCAGCAGAATAAACATCACATTTTATGACAGAATATTAATTATTTCAAAATAGTAACGAGTAATACACCACTTATGGGAGCAGAAATAATAATAATAATTACTATTTATTTACTGTATTTATTATTTTTAGGTGCTATCTCACATAATACGACCATAAATAACTGCTGGTATTCGTTCTCACCTCTACAGTTTCCTGTAGCCGTCTTAGCCAGCGCTGAGCTCGGTGCTGTACCCGTCTCCGTCGTAGCCCAGCCGCCTGTGTCCGGTGGTCTGTTAGCACGTAGCCTGACGCTTGAGTCTGCTATCCTGCGGTAACGCTTCTATTTCAGACACCACAAACCCAAACAGCGTCCAGTCCAGCAGATCCGCCTGTATCCCAGACGGCTCCCTACGAGCTCATCCTGCTGCACCGAGCAGGGAGACCCAGCTTAAAGGGGAACTCCGCCCACTTTCCAAAATCTCTGGATAATTAAATGGTGATATGTAAACAAAGCCTCTTGAAGTGTTTTGGTGTGTTCTAGAGACACCAGCTGAGTCTGAACTGCTCACAGTGGTGGTGAATGGAATCAGACGTCCCCCTCTAAAAGAAGATGGTTCTGAATACGCTGCCTGATGGTCAAATAGTCCCCCAAAGGAACTTAGTATTCCCAGGTTTTCCAGATTTTCATCATCAACATTCCATACACACTCAGAAGACACGTGTAGGTTCACTGGGGGGTTAGATAGTCCATAAAATGGCTATATGTGTGTTCTAGACATGGAGAACCCTGGTTCCCATCACCACCACTGAAAAAAAAAACATCTGGACCACTTCACACCAGATTGTCATGGAGAATCTTCAGTGACGAGTCCCGCTTTAGTCTTGGTGGAGACGCCCAACGAATCCGTGTGTGGCGGCACCGTGGTCAGCACCAAGATGGACGGTTTGTAGTCACATGTCCAGGAGGCCTGGTGTACCTCCACCTCCACCCCTACCGATGAGGGCTAAACGGGTGAAGCGTGGGGGTTCCAGTCTCGGAGGAACAGAGCAGGCGGTGGTGAAGCGAGTGATGAAAAGCTCTTTTTAATTTATATTTATTCCATAAACATGATTACAAAACTCAGCAAGTTACCAATATTACATTTTCCACCATACAGGCTTGTTCACAAATATTTAAACCTTTGTTTAACAGATACAACCAAAAACAAAATACTAGAGTCATGTACATGAAAGTCTAGAAAACAGCAATTGAATCACAAATTAGTGGCGTTGATTAGCGGCCTGTTTTTTTTATTTTCATTTTTATTTTTTTTGTCAGTATTCCGTTTTTACTAGAGCACGACACCCTCACGATAAGATTGGTCCAGTAACAAAACTCAACAAAGAGCCACAGCTTTTTTCTCCTCCATCATAGTTGGTTTTTTTCTCTTTTCTTTTTTTTTTTTTGCCTTTTTTTGGCTTTATAATCCCGCCCCCGCCCCTCCCCCTCCCAAAGAAAACGACCCCCAATGATAGTTTAAAGCGACCTTTTTCACCGGCCCCCCCACCCAAGGCAAAAAAAGAACAGAAGCCACACCAAGAACGACCTCACAGCACTTTCTAAGAAAAATAGACACTTAGAAAATATGTTACAAATCGGCACGATGAAAAATATACAGGTCGTCATTTTCCCTCTCGTCAGGAGTTCGGAAATAACCCACCTGGCTAAGACTCCAGATGATACAAACAGATCCCTCTATTTTATTTTTTTTTTTCTCACTGTTTATGTGATGCGAAAAAGGCAAAAATGTCGTTTAGTGGCGTGAAAAAAACAAAAAAATTAAATAATAATAATAATAATAATAATAATAATAATAACGGCAGTAATGAAACAGACACCTCAAACGTGAAGGCATATTACATTCATAAAAAGGGCCGACCGAAGATCTCCGACTGAAGCTGCTCCCGATATCCCTCCACCTCGTTCCCTCTTTAACGCCAACGAAAATAAATACATGAATAAATAAACGCTCCCTGCCGTGCAGCAAGGAGATTCCCAACAACTCTGCCGAATCCTGGCGAGGTGGGCGGGGCATATATATATATATATAAATGTATATATATTATTTGTAAACATTAAACAACATTCAAACATAGCTAGAGAAACGTACAGCCATGGTGCTGACTTAAACGCAACTAGAGATTCCGAAAAAGCAAACGTAAGGGCATTCCCAACTAAACCTGAATATCATGTTTATGCATGCACATCCCGAATATTCCGGAAAAAAAAAAGATCAATAATAAAAAACATATGATCGGTAATATTTGGTCCTGTCGTCGGCCGAACAGGATTGCGAAAGCAGGCAGAAAAGTTCAGTGTATAATTGGACTTCCAAGAAATTCCGGTCTGATTATGGATAAAAATGATATGTGGTCTTCCATACCGGATACCTTCTACCATTCATCCCATCCATATAGTAATTCTACTTGGAAGAGGGGGACCAGTCGTCTCTAACAACAGCCAACCATCAAACTAAAAAATTCTAGACCTGCACGCAAGAGACCTCAACGGGCTAAGCAAGAATTCCACTAGCATTCGGAATTTGGGAATAATGCAATCGGTCGTTCGAGGAATTTGCTGTGAAATGCTGTGTTCTAGAGAAACTCCCAGAATCAGAATTGTTCACAGGGCAGGTGGTGATGGGAACCAGATGTTGGAATTCTTTAATGCCTATAAAGGCAGCGGCACCCTGGGCAGTGTCCTCGTGTCACGCCGGCACGGTACAGCGGTGACTTCCAGCGCGGTCCAATTCCCAATTCCGATTTAAATAAAACCACACGGAGGCCACAGAAGACACCAGTGGATCACACATGGATCAGTGGACCACACATGGATCAGTGGATCACACAAGGATCAGTGGATTGCAGAGGGATCAGTAGATCACACATGGATCAGTGGATCACGCAGGAATCAGTGGATCACACATGGATCAGTGGATCACACAGGGATCAGTGGATCACATGAGGATCAGTGGATCACACAGGGATCAGTGGATCACGCAAGGATCAGTGCATCACACATGGATCAGTGGATCACACAGTGATCAGTGGATCGCACATGGATCACACAGGAATAAATGGATCACACAGGGATCCGTGGATCACACATGGATCAGTGGATCACGCAAGGATCAGTGGATCACACAGGGATCAGTGGATCACACATGGATCACGCAAGGATCAGTGGATCACACATGGATCAGTGGATCACACATGGATCAGTGGATCACGCAAGGATCAGTGGATCACACAGGGATCAGTGGATCACACATGGATCACGCAAGGATCAGTGGATCACACAGGGATCAGTGGATCACACATGGATCAGTGGATCACACAGGGATCAGTGGATCACAAGGGCAGCCAGTCTTTCAGATACACTGAGAGATGCTAACGGGCGGTTAGCTCAGCTAACGTTAGCCGAGCCTGTTACTAGCGTGTACCTGGTCAGCTGGTCAGTCTGTGAAGAGGTAGTACACTGATTCCGAGCATAATGGGTACTGGCTCCTTGCTGGCATCCTCCGGCAGTGCTCTGCTATTGGGCACTAGGTGATGCTACGCTAAGGCGATTTTCCAGACCCGCGGGCCAATCGGATTTGTTTCTCCAGTCAGGTCTGTTGAGACAACCATGCAAGTGATCTGATCGGATACGAGTGTCCACACATCCAGACCGATCTGCATGGCTTGCTGTGCACCAGTACCTACGTAGCGAATCCCAGCACTTCCGGCACTATGTCGCCAATGATCACCCTCCTCCGAGTGACACAAAGGACACGAATGGATAACCACCTCCTCCAAATTCCTTTTTAAAATCCGTCCTGGATACAATCTGGACATGCCAAAAAAAACGGACTTGGCTTGGCAAGTCTAATCAAGGCCTAAAAGCTAATTTCCGAGAATGTGTTTGGGAATATTAGATATTGGATGGAAAAATGGAATATTGAAAAACATGTGTGGCCATATTTGAGACCCCTGGTTCCCATCACCACCAACACTGTCCAACGGTTCACACCAAACCCACTCGGAATGACTCCGTTTTCCTCTCGGCCTCTGAATTTCCCAGAGGTTTGTGGAATTTCCGTTTCACCGCCCCCCCAAGCTCGGATCTGTTCCTCTTATATCCTGCTCCCTAACGGTGTCAAAACTCAAACGAAACAATGGAAAAACGGTGACGTCTTTTTTCCCAGATTGTACAGGTGACTCCACGACTGATGCCTGCATACGGAACAACAGCAATTCCAAAAGTTTTTCCCAACCCGCCCCCCAGGCTCACAAACATACATTCCCACAACCATCACCACATTAAAAAACAACAAATATCGATGTCCATAAAAATGTCTGTACACTTAATTGTCCATATTTTGGCACATTAATTTTAAACATGTCTGATATAATCTTATTTTGTAAATAGTGCATATGTTCCTGTACAACAGCATTTAGATACTGGCAGAGGGGCGTCGGCCTATGGCACAGGTACGTGAGACCCCCTTACTCAAATCATAAACAAACATTAGATTAAGGACGGCTAGTACATTAAGACTCCAGGCGCCCAGGCGCCTTTCCTAGACGCTACTTTTTTTGGGGGGGGTCCCCCAAAATGCGTGGGTCGGAATAGTTGGCACAGTAACGAGGGCAACGTTCCTTAGCACAGGAAACCCAACACAACCTTCAACCCCTGAACAACAGAAGGCAACCGTTTGCTGAGAGACAGAGCGGGGCGCTGGGCTCGTTTTAAACGATGACGGTGGGACAAGGATTGAACACATAGACTGCTAGAGCTGCAACGGAGAACAGAGGACAAAAAAATACAAATTTAATACCGACACCGAAGGAAGGTTTAAGAAGGCTTTCAAGGCATCGTCTCTTCTTAAAAAACACAACCCCGTCACAACAGAACCAAACTCAACTCAGAGATGCAACAAAGCAGCAATGGCAGAGAGATGCAGCCGTGACAGAGTGACTCCGGTTAGTCATTAGGTAGCTTAGGTAGCAGGGCTGTCATGCAGGGTGTACCCACCTTCCTGTGGGGCAGGCAAAAGGACTGTGGGGCAAGTCAGTGCCATGCAGCTCTGAAAGGTGTGTGGTAGAGGCTCGAACAAGGAAACGAGGGTAGGAACTGAGAGGGGGTGCTGTGTAGAGAGAAAATATTACCTCCGTTTTTCTACCAAGGCAGTCAGCGCTACTCCTTTCATGTCCCGTTTGCCCGCTAAAAGTTCGTCACGGGCAAACTTGGCGGTGCTCTTGTGGCGGTACATCTTTTTGTGGGCCGGGCGATGCGGAAACGGGAGGCAGTCCAACCCCAGAGGAGGGAAAAAGCCGGGCGAGAGGAGTTTCGGCGAAGATTTACCACCGCGCCCTTCCCCCTTCCTCCCCCTGCCTGCCCCTGAGGACCCACCCCGTTTCTTCAGGTCGACACTGCTGCCCAGAATCTTCAGCGTCTGGCTTTGGAGAGCATGCTGCCCTGGCGACAAGCAAGGTCCCCAGAGTGGCTCCACGGAGGCCCGCATGAAGCGCTGTACCTCGGCCATGCCGGAGACTATGTTGGACAGGATGTTTGACGGCTCTTGGAACTCACCCTGGTCCTCGTCCGACAAGCCTCCAGCGTTGGGCCACTCCCCCTGAGCTCCCATAATGCCTAGGGAGGGAGTTGGAGAGGGAGCACCGCTTTCAGTTCTCTCCATGCCTTTGGCCGCCTTCCCTTCCAGCAGCGCCTTGATCTTCTTGGCGGAACGAGAACCCTGTCGCGGGAGCTTCGCCTTCTCGCCTTTCGGCGCGCGAGGCGTTTTGCTCTTTTTGGTGCTCTGTCCGATCTTCCCAGCCTTCTTCTTAGACCCCTTGGTACCCTGAAGCCCTTCTTGCTCATCCTCCACATCGAAGGTTTGTAAGAGGTATGTGTTTCCCGATGTGTCCTGCTCAAGTTGTGGGACAGCACCGGAGTTCCACTGCACGTTAGACCCACCTCCCGTCTCTGGGAAACCTCCGCCTTTCCCACAATTCCCCAGCAGCTGTGGGGAGGGGCTGGGCGTGTCAGGCGGGGACATCTCTGACAACGAGGAATGGCGGAACTTGTCAGGGGTGAAGTTTGAAATGTCAAGCAAGTCAGTGGACTCCCGAAGCGGGGTGACTTCCTCGAGGCTCTGCTGCAGAACTAGCCGCGGGCTGCAGTGTGACAAGAAGCCGTCGTTGATCTCACTGATCTCCTCCTCTCGTTCCCTCTCTCCATCTCTGAGGCTGAGGGAACTGTAGTTGCTAGATGCCGCAGAGAGCGAGCCCAAGGAGTTAAAGCTTACAAGGCGGCCCATACCATTCTCACCACGCGATCCTGCTGGGCTGAGCCCATAATCAGTATCCGAGGGGGGCTCTGGTAGGAGCGGCTCTTCGAAAGGCATTCGGCAGGTACCCAGTGGTACCTGGCCGTACCCTGTCACTGTCGCGTTGTCCCCTACTAAGACGGGCATTGGCCTGGGAAAGCCTGGTGGCATGACTGGGGACTGAGTTGGGATGTCGGGTGAGAATGAAAGCTGCTCAACTGTGGGTTGGGAAGGCCAGGTGACTGGGTAGTCCTCCTCGCCCTGGTTGGTGTCAGGGTACTGCGTAGGGTGTGGAATGTGACCGAGAGGCTGAGGGGAATGGGGGAGCTCAGACTCAGAGGGAGGAGACAGTACACAGGTCTGAGCTGGTTGCATGGGGGCTGCAACCGGTAGCAACCCTGGCTGCTGCTGGTCTGAAGGGAAATACGTGACGTTGCCACCGCTGGAGGAATCCGAAGCTTCCAGCAGGGTTTGAAGATATCCACCCGGCAGGAGTCCCACGTTCCCGTTAGTCCCAGAGGCCGTGGGGCTCAAAGTGCATTTCTCTACAGAGGTCTCGTTTGTGACAGGACTCCTTTCCAAAGAGTTACTAAGGTTTTCAGGTAGACAGGAACTTAGCTCTGTAAGCTCGGAGGCAGTGGAGTGTTCCTCTTGCTGTGCTTCTCTCAACCGTTTTGACCTGGCTAGTCTGGCTTCGCTCTTAAACTTTTTCAGCTTTCCTATTTTGCCCGCTTTCCTCCTCTCCTCCCGCTCTTCGGTTCGGCTTTTCGCCCTGGCCGGGTGTACCACGTTGCCCGTCTCCGCGTTCTCCAAGGCATCGTTTGCGGCGGCCCCTTGTGTGCTTCTTACTGATTCGCTCGCCTCGTGTCCGTTGTTGGAGGAGGCGGCTGCAGCTTGGCTGAAGGACGAACTCTCCACCGCGTGGATCCGTTGAATCCTGAGTCTACTTGCACACCTTTGTTTGCGCTTAGGGTTGGTGCTCGGCGGCTGCTTGCAGCCGTTGAGGCGTTTGGTTTTGTCTGCAGCTGCTAATTTGTTCTGCTCCTGCTGTTCCTTTTCCTTTTTCTGCCAGTAGCCCTTCAGAGGTGCCAGCCTTTCGTAATGCAGGAGGCTGTCGGGACTTAGCTGCACCATCACGAGCGAGGGATCCACTTTACTTAACCTGACCTGCATGTGCTTCTCACCTTTAAAGCGGTTGATGATGATGTACTTGATGATGACAGGTGGCTCCTTCCGAGAGGACCGGCGCCGCTTCTTCGGGCACCAGTCGTCGTCCCGTTCCTTCTTCGGCCCGACAGACGGCTTCTCGCGCTTTTCAGCATTCTTCTCGCTGTCTATGGAGTCCACGTCATATAGATAATCTTCCCGGTAAGGGACCTTCCTCTTGGCACGGAGGCGGTAACTAAGCTGGCTGGAGGAACTGGAGTTCTCCCTGGAAAGTTGTCCGTGGGGTCGTTGGGCCTGCCAGGCATCAGGAGATGAGCCGGTGCAATAGCTGTCGTCGCTGAATTCCCCGGAGTCTTCCGGTGAAGTACTGAGGTCGAAGAGGAAGTTGCTGTTGGGGGTTGTCGGAGCATCTGTCTTGTCCTCACTCGTTTGATCGCTCTTGTCTTTTAGGTCCTCTGTTGGCAGAGCAGGAAAGAAACCTAGCTGGGATTCGTCTTGCAGGGGAGGCTCGGTCCGTTCTTGCGTTCCATCCGGGTAAGACTCGTAACGGATTTTGAGCGAGCAGACATCCGTACCTAGCGTGGCCTCCTCCTCCTGGAACATGTAGCTTTCTACATCCTCCTCGCAGAACAGATTGACCGCTAGCTCGCTGCGAGAGCACAGGTCCAGTAGTTCCATTCGGCTCTCGCTAATCAGCGACTCCAGACAACTCCAGTCCTGTGCCTCCTCCCCCAGGCTCTCATATATACTCCGAGAGGCAGGGTCGTCTTCTGACTCACTCTCTCGCATTGACTTCCCTTCTTCTGCATTCTCGTTAACACCAGCCGCATGAGCGGGCCCGCTAAGCAACTGATCGGACAGCACTTGGTCGCCGTAGCGGCCCACGTTCGGGGCAGAGCCAAGGCACTGCATGCTGATGTTGGAGGCAGGGCATGGCTGGAACTCTGAGGTTAACCCAAGCATGGACTCACATGATTGGTTCTTGGGAATCAGACAGCTCAGGCAGTCTCCTCCCGTTGAATCCATGCCGGAAAGGGCCGGAGCCCTATCGCAGCTCTGAGGCACGGACCAGGGAGTCACGGGCTTGGAGCCGGAGAGGGAGGAGAGGGAGGAGAGAGAGGAGAACGAGGAGAGAGAGGAGACAGAAGCAGCATTGGAGACGGATTCATCATGCAGGTCCGTCACGCTGAGAGGAACCTCGGCTGTCCGGCTCGAGGAACCTAGAGGGGGTGGAGCTAGGAGAGCAGGCTCAGTCGGGTCATGGTGCCTCAGAGCATGGGACTCGTCAGGGAGCTGATCGTGTGAGCCTGAAAGAGGGAAATACAGGGAGGTTAGTTTACACACAGCCATCTTTATCAAATTTGAGCTCATCAGTTTTATCCTGTTTCCATGGTACCAAACAGCCTGAACTCGGGAACGTTGGTGGCTTTCCTCACTGAACATTCCTATGGGGTTAAGGTCAGGACTTTGACTTGGTCATTCCAGGACATTACCTTTGTTCTCCTTTAACTGTTCTTTGGTAGAACCACTTGCGTGCCTAGGGTCCCTGTGTTGCCACATGACCGTCTTGAGACTTCCCTTTAGGAACTACCACCACCATGTTTCACAGGAGGTTCCTAGGCTCCAATGCAGTTCTACCTTCTCCAGCCTTCTGGCTTATCCACATTTAGCGCACTGCAGACAGGCAGGGACGTTCTCCTTGGAGAGCAGTCCACCATGATTGTCCAGTGTTCTCCTGATGGTGGACTCATGAGCATAGCATTAGTCCCTGTAACTTAGAAGTTCCCGTGGGTTCCTTTGGGACCTCGTGGGCTATTTCACGCTTGGCTCTCTGCATGATCTTGGTTGGTGGACCACTCCAGGGGAGCGTAACGAGAGTCTGGAGTTCCCACCACTTGTACACCATCTGCCTGACTGTGGATGGAGGAGTTCATACTCTGTTGAGATGGTTCTGTAACCCTTTGTAGTCTGATGGGCATCAACAGCTTGACTGACTTAGATCCCTGCACTCGCACCTGACAGTCGTCCCGACAACACCTGGCACTAGTTTCACCTTCTGCTGACCCTGGAGGTCAATTTTAGGTCATCTCAATGCAGAATTCTATTTGAAATTAATTTTGGAAATTCAGACAACCCATTTACAGTTTAGGTCAGCATTCATGGCACCTCCATGAGTGACGGTAGAAGGAGGGTCAAGCCTAAACCTAACTCGAGACATTGTGGCCCCCTACAGAGGGTCTGCATAGGGTGTGCACGCCCGGACCTGGAGCTCTGTGTGAGTGTGGATCTGGAAGGATGAGCCGTGTACCATTGTCAGCTGGGTTCGGAGGACTGGGGCAGTGCTCTGGCCCTGCAAATCGGGACTCCTGTAGAACATCCATCAATCTGGAGGAAGTCTTCGTCTCACAAACGTCATTATTACCGTCCAGCCTGCAGAGACACATACACAACAGCGCCGTTACAGCAAAGTCTTACACAGGGTCCCTACTAAACCACGGGATGTCAACTAGTGACTTCACTGGTGTCCACACCACGCCACCAAAGTATGGGTCTTCCATATCTACCCTACGTTCATAACACCATGTCCAGGAGGATCCGGAGACGTCTCAGTCCATGTAGGGCAAGACTAGCAACCGGTGTGCGAGAACTTCAAGCCATCCGACAGCACTGCACGAGAAGCCAGCATTCCGATACAGCCACATGGGCTCGGGAATACTTTCATGAGGATGCAAATTAAGAACTCCCGGATCATTTTGGCGCTAGGGAAAATGGCATCTCCGTCGTTCCCACTCCCTGGCTCGGAGCGCCTGCTTCAACGCCACGTGCAAGATCTCACGAGAACTACCTTCGGCTACATGCCACCTCCTCACACCAACAGCTGTGGGACTACAGCTAGTTCTAAGAAGAGCTCGGTATTCCCAGCAAGCGCATCCTGGGAAAGACAGAGGACAGGCGGAGGAAGATGCTGTCAGAGGAAGCGGCCGGACTGGCTTTTACTCAGGACAGTCTCACTGCTAATGGTGAAAACGAGGAAACTCCGACAGCAGAGTGTTCGTCCCTGTCGTTACGCCAGACTGCTAGGTAGGCTGTAACCTTAAGCTCGTCCCTGTTGAAGGTTTTCCAGGAGGGGCGGAGACTCGTCCCCGTTTCGTGTCCAACGGTAGGGGGATACGCTAGCTAGACTAGGAAAGCTGCTTTGACATGGTCCACGGCTGCATCAAGACACGCGACCGGGTCATGTGATGTCCGTACGACTGGCCTCAGTAGCTTAACCTCCTCCTAACACCTCACCCTCACTCTTCCATACGGCTAACGCCTCCCACCCGCCATCCACCCGCCTCCCACCTGCTCCTCAGTGTTGCTGTGAGTGAGTACCACATTACATCACTTGTCCTCCGCACGCACTGCTATATGATGCTGCAGAGGGGTGGGGGCGACGACACAGCATCCATGTGTTTCCAGGTACATTCACACAATCGGCCACATCGGGAATCTCGGACACGCCCAACGTGGAACGTTAGCCCAGAGGTCAGCAACCACAGCTGGCGGAGGCAGTTCAGCTCCTGGAGGACTCAGCTTCATCTGCTCCAGCATCACAGGAGCCGCCATGACCTCCTCCTACAGCGTCATCCGGTCACTGTAAACTCCTCCCACACTCTCAGTCAATCACTGTAAACTCCTCCCACACTGTCAGTCAAACACTGTAAACTCCTCCTACACTGTCAATCACTGTAAACTCCTCCTACACTGTCAGTCAAACACTGTAAACTCCTCCCACACTCTCAGTCAATCACTGTAAACTCCTCCTACACTGTCAGTCAAACACTGTCAGTCACAGCAAACTCCTCCCACACTCTCAGTCAATCACTGTAAACTCCTCCCACACTCTCAGTCAACCACTGTAAACTCCTCCCACACTCTCAGTCAAACACTGTCAGTCAAAGTAAAGTCCTCCCACACTCTCAAACACTGTCAGTCAAACACTGTAAACTCCTCCTACACTGTCAGTCAATCACTGTAAACTCCTCCTACACTGTCAGTCAAACACTGTAAACTCCTCCTACACTGTCAGTCAATCACTGTAAACTCCTCCTACACTCTCAGTCAATCACTGTAAACTCCTCCCACACTCTCAGTCAATCACTGTAAACTCCTCCCACACTGTCAGTCAAACACTGTAAACTCCTCCCACACTCTCAGTCAATCACTGTAAACTCCTCCCACACTGTCAGTCAATCACTGTAAACTCCTCCCACACTCTCAAACATTGTCAATCACATTAAACTCCTCCTACACTCTCAGTCAATCACTGTAAACTCCTCCTACACTGTCAATCACTGTAAACCCCTCCTACACTGTCAGTCAAACACTGTAAACTCCTCCTACACTCTCAGTCAATCACTGTAAACTCCTCCCACACTCTCAGTCAAACACAGTCAGTCACAGTAAACTCCTCCCACACTCTCAAACACCGTCAGTCACAGTAAACTCCTCCCACACTCTCAGTCAATCACTGTAAACTCCTCCTACACTCTCAGTCAATCACTGTAAACTCCTCCTACACTGTCAGTCAATCACTGTAAACTCCTCCTACACTCTCAATCACTGTAAACTCCTCCCACACTGTCAGTCAATCACTGTAAACTCCTCCTCCACTGTCAGTCACAGTAAACTCCTCCCACACTCTCAAACATTGTCAATCACAGTAAACTCCTCCCACACTGTCAGCCAAACACTGTAAACTCCTCCTACACTGTCAGTCAGTCATAGTCCATTTCTAATACACTGTCAATCACCCATCACAGTAAACTCCTCCTACACTGTCAGTCAGTCACAGTAAACTCCTCCTACACTGTCAGTCACAGTAAACTCCTCCTACACTCTCAAACACTGTCAGTCAATCACTGTAATCTCCTCCTAGTCTCATTCAATCACTGCAAACACCTCCTACACTGTCAGTTAACCGTAGTTAACTCCTCCCACACTCTCAAACACTGTCAGACTCCTCCTACACTGTCAGTCAATCACAGTAAACTCCTCCTACTGTGTCTCTGTTAATCACAGAGTTGATTTACATACCACAGTCTTACAGACACAGGGATGTAACCAGGCTGACTGATCGTGAGGCGTGAAGTTGTTGTATACGAGACACCAACAAACCGCAGTGCAGGATCTGCGATACAGGTTTCATACTGATATCATCGTACACCCCTCCGCCTAAGCTCCCGGAAAAGCCCTGGCTACCGTGACCATATTCATCTCATTTGGATATTAGCATAATCCAGCCCTGCATGCACACACTATCGCTGGATTATCTCAGATTATAAAGGGTCCTGAGCGCTAGCCACACTGACAGCTCCCCACAAAGGAAAGGGATTTTTTAATCCTTAAATCCATGACTGAATTAAATCCATCTTTCTCTCTCTCTCTCTGTCTCTCTCTCTATCTCTCTCTATCTCTCTCGGTCTCGCTCTGTCTCTCTATTTCTCTCTCTCTCTCTCTCTCTCCCTCTCTCTCTCTTTCTCTTTCTCTCTCTCTCTCTCTCTCTCTCTCTCTCTCTCTCTCTCAGACACAGGCTGACTTTATTTACCCCGGCTTACCGGAAAAAATCGTTCATGAAGGATTAGGTTTGCCTGACGTCCTTTCCGTTCCCCACTCTCCTTTTAACACAAACACGATTCATTCTGAACCCGCAAAATCCAGAACGAACACAAACATGGATAAATATATAACTCACTGGACCAGCACCAGCAACAGCTGGGACTGGATCGGGCCTGTACTGGACGAGGTTCTGGATG
>JAMWET010006141.1:100000-125000 GCA_024036415.1 Prochilodus magdalenae
GTCATGGTACACGAGTCAGTGTGGCAGTGCCTGGGTCTGTCATGGTACGGGGTCAGTGTGTGTCCCCCCCCCAGTGATGTACTGTCATGGTACGTGTCTGTCATGCTTACAAGTCTAGTCATGTGTCGGCGTTCCTTTGTCATGAGTGTCTGTCATGCTACAGAGTCAGTGGGTCAGTGTTAGGGGTCTGTCATGGTCACGGAGTCAGTGCTAGGGTCTAGTATGCGGTACAGTGTCAGCGTCGTCAAGTTTAGTGTCTGTCATGGTACAGAGTCAGTGTGTCAGTGTTAGTGTCTGTCATGCTACAGAGTCAGTGTGTCAGTGTTAGTGTCTGTCATGCTACAGAGTCAGTGTGTCAGTGTTAGTGTCTGTCATGCTACAGAGTCAGTGTGTCAGTGTTAGTGTCTGTCATGGTACAGGGTCAGTGTGTCAATGTCAGGGTCTGTCATGGTACGGAGTCAGTGTGTCAGTGTAAGGGTCTGTCATGGTACGGAGTCAGTGTGTCAGTGTTAGTGTCTGTCATGGTACGGAGTCAGTGTGTCAGTGTTAGTGTCTGTCATGGTACGGAGTCAGTGTGTCAGTGTTAGGGTCTGTCATGGTACGGAGTCAGTGTGTCAGTGTTAGTGTCTGTCATGGTACGGAGTCAGTGTGTCAGTGTTAGTGTCTGTCATGGTACGGAGTCAGTGTGTCAGTGTTAGGGTCTGTCATGGTACGGAGTCAGTGTGTCAGTGTTACTGTCTGTCATGGTACAGGGTCAGTGTGTCAGTGTTAGTGTCTGTCATGGTACGGAGTCAGTGTGTCAGTGTTAGGGTCTGTCATGGTACGGAGTCAGTGTGTCAGTGTTACTGTCTGTCATGGTATGGGGTCAGTGTGTCAGTGTTAGGGTCTGTCATGGTACAGGGTCAGTATGTCAGTGTTAGTGTCTGTTATGGTACAGGGTCAGTATGTCAGTGTTAGTGTCTGTTATGGTACGGGGTCAGTGTGTCAGTGTCAGGGTCTGTCCTGGTACAGGGTCAGTGTGCCAGTGAATTTGGTCTGACTGTTTCCACTGTGTGATGTCCATCCCAGATGCCTCCGGGCCCAAAGAAGTCGGCGCCGCTTCTGGACGTGGTTACCATGCGGCTTCTGTTTTGAATAGTAAAGTTTTATAAACACGGTCAGAGTAAAACTTCCATTCTCTCCCAACCATTTCTGATTTTTACGCTTACACAGACAAAGGTTCCCAAACAGTTCGTGCTTTAAAGGGCCCATATGTAACATTCGGTACTGCTTGTACTCCACCTACATAGTTTCACACACCTACGTCTGTGCGTCCCACACAGCAACCCCTAATTCAGTCACATGACCATTTTCCAACCTCTCTTTATCCCTTAGAATAATCAAGCTGAGAGGGAGGAGCTAAAGTATCGTAACCCGTAAACCGTAAATATGGTGCAGGACCGACTGAACCACACCTGGATGAACGAGTGCAGATGGATGGATGGGAAGGTGCTACTGAATTCGAACTTCCTGCAGAGCCGGGACGAGACTGGAATACTGATCCGTGATAGGATCACAAGCAAAGGCACATCACCTGGCTCAGAAACTGTGAGCGTCCAAAGGGCCGGCTTTGGTGGCCCCTCCCCTGGTGCCTGATTCGTCCCTAGGAATGTCCATAATACCAATTAAAGGTCCTCCCTGGTATTTTAAAGGGCCCATTGCCTGGAAACCTGCATTTTTGATTTCATTTCATTTTGTAAATCACCGGTTTTGTGATGTCACAGAAAACCAAACATCATCACCCATTCGTCCATTCGGCCTTCCGCAATTTAGCTCCGCCCTACACCCAAGATCAGCTCAGAAACCTATTGAATGAGGACCAATTGGACGAAAGCTCATTTACATATCTCCGCCTTAAGGCACAGTAATAGCCTTTATCGCTAACAGTGCTTCATGGGATACAGAAAAGTTGGAAAGTGGGCGTATACATGAAAATGGAATGTTAGGAATTCCGTAACTAATGTTGTAAGCGGTTTCCCGAAGTTCTTTATATTGGGGGTGGTAATGGGAACCAGGGTTCTCCGTATCTAGAACACGCATATAGACACTTTACTGACTATCTAAACCACCAGTGAACCTACACGTGTCTTCTGAGTGTGTATGGAATGTTGATGATGAAAATCTGGAAAACCTGGAAACACTAAGTTCCTTTGGGGGACTATTTGACCTCACAGCGCCCTGCAGCATGTATCCCTCCACCATGAATGGAGTTTCGGGCTGAGATCTTCTCCACCCTATCATAAACAGCGTCTCAGACATCAGGCAGCGTATTCAGAACCACCTCCTGTAGGAACTTCCTGTGAGGGAGCTTATAGAGGGGGACGTCTGGTTACCTTCACCACCACTGGGACCGGTTCTGACTTTGGAAGGTTCTCAGGAGGAGAGGCTTTCACACTGAACCACGCTTTACCGCCTGTCAGTTGTTTGGTTATGTCAAATCTTTGGGACACTTGATGGACGTTCCCCTTGAATGCCTCTAAAAGCTCCCTCACAGGAAGTTCCTACATGAGGAGGTTCTGAATACGCTGCCTGATGTCTGAGACGCTGTTTATGATAGTGTGGAGAAGATCTCAGCCCTTAAACATTCATGGTAACAACACCATGGTGGAGGGACCCATGCATGAAAAAAAACCCAAAGGAGGGAATAGCAGTGACTGTCAAATGGGAGGGATACATGCTGCAGGGCGCTGTGCGGACCAGACCTTCTCCAGCACCGGTGGAGTTCCCCTTTAAAGCCTTTTGGACGTCTGGTTCCCATCACCAGCACTGTAGTATCTAAAATGGAGCTTTTCCCCCTGGAATGACTTTGTTTACATTACAGTGCCTCTATATCGAAGCCCCCCGTCCCAAAAATCAGCCCAGTGTGTACCCTGGGAGAGAAAGGATGAGGAGAGATAGGAGAGGAGGAGGGGAGGAGGAGGGGGGGCTATGTTTACACGCTGCACCATGATGAGAACTAGCCCGGCTAGCAACGCAACTGACCGGCGATCAAGCTATTACTGCTGGATGACAAAGGAGCCTCGCTGTGGAGGTGTCCGGGGCTGTAGGCCCCCTCACCCCGAGCCACGCATGCCCCCTGACTGAGAACAATCCGGCCCAATAAGTGGGCTTAGGCCTCGCACGCACGCACGCACGCACGCACGCGCTCGCGTTTTCCCTCATTGTGCACAGACGTAACAGGTTTTGATTCAGGACCCCCACCCCAACACCACCTCCCCCCCCTACACCAAGACCCCACCACGCATCTTCATGCATACACATGCATACCGCCCCCCCCCTCCTCCTCCACCTCCCCTTCTATATGGCCGAATGCAGCGCGAGGTCGAGCAGTGCAGGCTAGCGCGAGCTAGGTACTGACCCTTACAATAACAGCCATGTTAAAACGCACGAGACGGCTCCCGCCACAGAGCGGCGGCCGTGCTCGAATCCCCCCCTTCCATTTTCCAACAACCTTAAAATGGCTCAACACACTTGCAGCAGAGCAGAGACTGTGACTGAGGAAGCTTATGCCGCGGATCGCAGGAGAGATCTAGTAGCTGTGCAGGATGCGCCGCATGCTCTCATAGTGGCTCGGTGTCTAAAAGGGGGAGGGAGGGAGGGTGGGTGCAGGAGTGGGGGGCTGGCTGTACGCGAGCCTGATGTGGGGTCCGTCAATATGCGCGAGAGCTGCTGTTTTCCTCTGCGTCTTGACGCGTCTCAAGCCGCATCCGCGCGCGCACCTGTCCAATATGGACTCGTCATGATAACTGACACCAGCAGCAGAAGCAGCCGTAGCATTACCCCCCCACCCCCCGCTACCCCACCACCCCATTTCTCGAGACCCCCCCCTCAATGCAGCTCTTTGACGCGCGCGTCACACTGGCCCAGAGAACCGCATCTCATACACACACAGCACACGCGCGCGGGCGCGCGCTCGCCCTCGCTCGCTCGTATATACACATACACAGACACGCGCGCGCGCTCGCTCGCTCACACTCACCTCGCGCCGCTTGTTTTCCTTCGATCGTTTTCTTAGCGGATTGTCACGGCTTCTCTTCCTCCTCGCCGCTGCGCTCTTAGTCTTAGCATGTTGCCCATCTCTCTCTCTCACTCTCGCTCTCGCTCCCTCTCTCGCGCTCTCGCTCTCTCTCTCTCGCGCTCTCTCGCGCGAGCCCGGACTGCCTCCTCGGCGGCAGGGTGGACGCGCTCCTCGCGCCTCCGAAGCAACCACTCCCCCCACCACCACCACCACCACCACTCCACCCCAAACCCCACCACCACCAACACCACACCCCCCGCCCCCCCTCCCTCAATCTTCAGCACCGCTCCATCTCATTCCCACGAAGCACACAACAACAAAGGTGCGCGCGAGTGACTCCTTCGCGCGACATCGCGGCTCACTTAGCTATAGCTAACCGGTCTATGTATGCGCGAGAGCGTGAGTGAGGCGAGCGGTCACGGTTTCGGGAGGTGGGGGTTCTGGGTTAGGTGTGGGGTGGGGGTGGGGTGTTTTTTTTTTTTTTTTCGAGCTGCACCCCGTCCCTGATAACCAACGGCGCGCTCGTGAGCGCCCCCCACTATCACCTCCTCCTCCTCTCCTTTTGAGACTCGCCATAAAGAGCGCGCGCCCACAGATCGCCGCGGCCGCGCGCTTGGGCGGCGGGGACGCGCCCCACTGTTGAGCAGGTGCAGCGCAGCGCGCATGCGCATCTGTCCATTATGCCCTAGAGTTTAGAATAGTAAACAGTCCCATATACTGCATACTATATATGCACTATATATCGTAATTATGTTTATTGTTCCGGAATGTTCTATGTATGACCTCATCAATAGCCGTTTGATTGACTGAATAGGAGTAGATTTCCTTCCCATAAGCGTGAAGGCTTACAGAGGGGGCAGCTCCGTTTCACTGCTCATGGGTTTGGAACGGAATGTCCAGCCCATAAAGGTGTTATGGTCACGTGCCCACAAACTTTTGGACACTTAGTGTAAACAAACACAGTGAAAGGAGAACAGATAATAAGAAAGGATGTGATACACAGTATATGCATATAGTTTACATACATGTTCTTCGCTTAAACAGTATTTATAACTTCAGCATGAATGGGCGGGGCTAAACTGCTGACTTAAATGTAAACGTCACATATAAATTTGACACATTCAAAATGAGCAGTGTTTACAGGTTATGTTTTATTATCAGTAGAATTACTGACTGCTGTTTAATAAGCATATATAAATGCAGTGGGTCTAAAATACAGGGAGGTGGCTAAAACGTGGGGTCAGACACCTGTCCAGGTGCCGGTCACTGCTCGCCAGGACTTGAAGATAAAGCATTAGGAGAGGATCTTAAAATAATTACTTACTGTAAAAAATAATAATAATAATTTTAAATAAAAATAAAAAAAGTAAAAGATTATTTACGGTAATAACTTTTATTTTGAGCATTTAATAAAAAAATAATATTGTTTCTAGCAAAATACTAATTCATTATTTTGAGATGCTAATCAGAATTATGAAAAAGAAACGTCATTTTGGAAGTAAAAATAATAAATATTAATTTACGAAATACATACTAAAATGGTAGTACATACGTGTTAAACTACAAACATCTATTTTAATGACGGATTTCAGAAAATATGACGCTTTTGCTTGGCGCTATTTTCCAGAATTATTGTTTCTAATAATGCTAATTTTTTTCGCTCAGGCCGTTTTTTTATTGGTCCAGAGCCGTTAACGCTCCGCCTCTTTTGTGACTGACGCGGGCTCCATCCAATCAAGCCTCAGCTATGGGGTCCAACGTCACATCCGGTTAGTCTGTTTTTGTTCCTGGAAGCTTACGTCAAGGGGATTAAGACTCCCCTCCTGCTGCTGTGGTAGCTAGGCACTTGAGAAAATGGAGAGCTAGCTGGAACCCTGCGAGTAGAGAACCTTCCCTGAGTCCTTCGGCGAAACGGAGCGTCGTTCCGTTCTTATGGAGACGAGCTGCCTCGAGAACGGGATGCCGTGTCAGAACGGTGGCGGCAGCAGCGGCGGGGGCAGGCAGCCGGAGGAGCACGCGGCCAAGCAGGTCCGCTTCTCCTCCAGCGCCGAGGAGCACGACCATGAGCCGGAGGACGAGGAGACCAGCGAAATCCAGCGGCAGATTGGACCTCAGCTCAAACTGCTGCCTCTAAACGACCAAATACGGGAGCTGCAGACCATCATCAGGGACAAGTGAGTGGTCCCCGGGGCAGCACGGCCACACCGGCCCGCTCACTTCCTCCGTGGCTGCCGTTACAGTGGTGGATGACGTTGAGCTCTCTAGGGGCGATGTACATTAATAACAGTATACATGTGTACAGCCTATCGTTCGTCTGTGTCTTATTGGAACTTTCCGTTCCACCTTAAATAATGCAGCAGCTACGTTTAAGAGCGTCTGGCGCTTGAATGTTACTTCTGCACCATTTAAGGTGGAACGGAAAGTTCCAATAAGACACATCCCCTGAGGAAGACAGCTGATCTGGGCCTTAAGGAGGACTTCTTGGCTATTCTGTGATTTCCTTGTACTGCTTTATCACTGGTCTCTCTCTCTCTCTCCCCCTCTCTTCCTCTCTCTCTCTCCCTCCCTCTCTTCCTCTCTCAGGTCTACTAGCAGAGGCGATTTCGTGTTTTGTGCTGATAGATTGGTAAGAAGCAGTGAACACGTCCAGCTTGTCTAAGTAGGTCTTCTTGGAGGCTATCCCTGCTGATGAGTGGAGTTCAGTTGCTTTAAAGGAGCGGTATGCAACATTTAGGGGGTACCTGTTAGCCGAAATTGAACATGGTGAACTGAACTGTGTGTTAATGAGTGTATAATAATCCCGTAACTACAAATCATTGTGTTCTCGTTAGCTTACAACGAGCCCTCATGTTTTACGTAGGGTTGTAGAACAGAGAGGCTGCCACCGCCGTATTTCTGTTGTACCACAATACAGACAAACCACACTGGCCAAATGGTGACACAGTTACTGTCTGGTGCTGACATTCTGCTTCTCATTTGCCTCCTCCTTGTTAGTATTGTCCAGGTCCACCTTAAATGGTGCAGCATTTACATCCTGACTCTGACATTCTGCTTCCCAGTGTCTTGTTCCAGTTTTCCCGTTCCACCTTAAATGGTGATGCGTTTACAGCCGAGTGCTGCCGACTCATCCTTGTGGACGAGACGCTTGTTCAGAAGGACCAGCTGTCCTTACCCTGCTGCACCGTTTACACAGGAACTCTCACCCAGATACGCTCCGGAATGCTCCGGATCCGATTTATTGATTATCCATACGGAGTAGGACTCTAACCTCCTCACAGTCTCCTGAAGCGGAGTTCAGGGTTACATCATGTCTACCAGTGTCTGGACGTGTCGTCTCCTAGCGCTCCACGTCTTGAATCCAACGCGGACCTCCAGATCCTTATTGGTATTTTCCCATTCCACCTTAAGTGGTGAAGCACTTTCCTTCCAATACTGACATTCAGCCTCTTGTTGGTATTTGCCTGTTCCACCTTAAGTGGTCCAGTGTTCACATTGTTCATGTTTCCAGTTCCACCTTAAGGTAGACCATTTACATTCTGGCACTGACGTTCAGCCATAACTGGAATGTCGGAGCCAGAATGTAGATGTTTTACCATTTAAGGTGGAACGGGAAAGCTGGAACTAGAAACGGGAAAATGATAACCGGAATGTCGGAGCCAGAATGTAGATGTTTCACCATTTAAGGTGGAACGGGAAAGCTGGAACAAGAAACGGGAAAGTGATAACCGGAATGTCGGAGCCAGAATGTAGATGTTTCACCATTTAAGGTGGAACGGGAAAACTGGAACAAGAAACGGAAGAATGATAACCGGAATGTTGGAGCCAGAATGTAGATGTTTACCATTTAAGGTGGAACGGGAAAACTGGAACAAGAAACGGGAGAATGGTAATCGGAATGTCGGAGCCAGAATGTAGATGTTTCAAGATTTAAGGTGGAACGGGAAAACTGGAACAAGAAATGGGAAAGTGATAACCGGAATGTCGGAGCCAGAATGTAGATGTTTCACCATTTAAGGTGGAACGGGAAAACTGGAACAAGAAACAGAAGAATGATAACCGGAATGTCGGAGCCAGAATGTAGATGATTCACCATTTAAGGTGGAACGGGAAAACAGGAACAAGAAACGGAAGAATGATAACCGGAATTGTCGGAGCCAGAATGTAGATGTTTTCACCATTTAAAGGTGTGAAAGGAAAAACAGGAACAAGAAACGGGAGAAATGATTGAGATCGGAATCGTCGGAGCCAGAATGTAGAATGTTTCAAGATTTAAAGTTAGGTGGAACGAGGAAAAACTGGAACAAGAAAACGGGGAAAGGGATTCCCGGACGGAAGCGAGAATGTAGGTGTTTTCACCATTTGAACAGCGTGCGAACGGGGGAAAAACTTGGATAAAAGAAACGGGAAAGTGATAACGGAAATGTTGGAGGCCAGAATCGTAGATGTTTACCAATTAAGGTGGAACGGGAAAACTGGAAAAAGAAACGGGAGAAAATGAATAAACGGAATGTCGGAAGCCAGGAATGTAGAATGTTTCACCCATTTAAGGTGGAACGGGAAACAGGAACAAGAAACACGAAGAATGATAACCGGAATGTCGGAGCCAGAATGTAGATGGTATTCATCCATTTAAGGTGGAACGGGGAAAAAACTGGAACCATAAATGGGAATAGTGTGATACTCCGGAATGTCGGAGGCCAGAATGAAAAGCTGCGTTACAATTCGCATTAAGGTTGCGAACGGGGAAAACAAGGAAAAAGAAACGGAATGATATGAATAACCGGAATGTCGGAGCCAGAAATGTAAGATTTTTCACCATTTGAAGGTGCGAAAACAAACAGGTGAAAACTGGAACCAGAAATGGGAAAGTTGAGATAACCGAGAATGTCGGAGCACAGACATGAAACAAACGTTACTCAATCATTTAAGTGTGGAACGGAGAAAACAGAGAACAAGAAACGAAGAATGATAACACGGAATGATCCGGATGCCAGGAATGTTTTTTCTATATGTTCACCATTTAAGGTGGAACGGGAAAGCTGGAACAAGAAACGGAAGAATGATAACCGGAATGTCGGAGCCAGAATGTAGATGTTTCACCATTTAAGGTGGAACTGGAAAACTGGAACAAGAAACGGGAAAATGTTAACCGGAATGTTGGAGCCAGAATGTAGATGTTTTACCATTTAAGGTGGAACGGGAAAACTGGAACTAGAAACGGGAAAATGATAACCGGAATGTCGGAGCCAGAATGTAGATGTTTCACCATTTAAGGTGGAATGGGAAAACTGGAACAAGAAACGGAAGAATGATAACCGGAATGTCGGAGCCAGAATGTAGATGTTTCACCATTTAAGGTGGAACGGAAAACTGGAACAAGAAACGGGAAAATGATAACCGGAATGTCTGAGCCAGAATGTAGATGTTTCACCATTTAAGGTGGAACGGAAAACTGGAACAAGAAACGGGAAAATGATAACCGGAATGTCGGAGCCAGAATGTAGATGTTTCACCATTTAAGGTGGAACGGGAAAACTGGAACAAGAAACAGGTGAATGATAACGGAATGTCGGAGCCAGAATGTAGATGTTTCACCATTTAAGGTGGAACGGGAAAACTGGAACCAGAAATGGGAAAGTGATAACCGGAATGTCGGAGCCAGAATGTAGATGTTTACCATTTAAGGTGGAACGGGAAAACTGGAACAAGAAACGGGAAAATGATAACCGGAATGTCGGAGCCAGAATGTAGATGTTTCACCATTTAAGGTGGAACGGGAAAACAGGAACAAGAAACGGAAGAATGATAACCGGAATGTCGGAGCCAGAATGTAGATGTTTCACCATTTAAGGTGGAACGGGAAAACTGGAACAAGAAACGGGAGAATGATAACCGGAATGTCGGAGCCAGAATGTAGATGTTTCACCATTTAAGGTGGAACGGGAAAACTGGAACAAGAAACGGGAGAATGATAACCGGAATGTCGGAGCCAGAATGTAGAATCTGTGAATCCGTTAGAACGAGACTGTCCAGGAAGCGGTCCCAGTGTTAAGCAGGTGGCGGCGGACCCTGCCGCGTACCTGTCCTGTGTAACCGCGCTCCTCCTCCCTCGATGCCCCCTGTTGGTGTTTGTGCTGATGACGGGCCAGTCTGTTGTTGATTGTGATTGGCTGTTTGTGTTCATCCAGATCAGACTAGTGGTTGAAGAGGGACTCAATCAGCTGCCCTACAGCGAGTGCACCGTGACCACGCCCACAGGTAGGCGGGAACCTTATCTGGCTTTAGTAGCTCGTTCATCTCGGGGGGGTGCTCCAGGGGTCCTGGAGATCTACCACCCTGGCTCACCCTGGAGGCCTTGCTAGGTCAGGGCTGGTGGTAGATCTGGAGGACCAGGCTGGGGGACCCCTGTCCGGCTGCTCCCTGTGTTACTGTGACGGTTCCTGTTGGCCGGTTTCTCCAGGGTGGGGTGATCACCGGGGTTCTGCCTCGTGTCTGTCTTCTGCTCTCTTCAGGTCACAAGTATGACGGGGTGAAGTTTGAGAAGGGGAACTGCGGTGTGAGCATCATGCGCAGCGGTGAGTGACGGTGTGCAGGAGGGGGCGGTTTCAGAGCGGTTTGACCTAGTCGCTAACCGCAACCACGGGGGAACCTAGACGTGTCATCCAAGCTCACCAGACGGTGCATTAGCGTAACCTCGGTAGTAGTACCTTCGGTCCAGTGATGGCGCTGCTGCACGAGGATGCTGGCAAATGCCAGTTTCCAGTCAAGACCATGCCACCAGTGAACAGTACCAGTGCTCACCCTGGTGTTGGGTACGGTTCAGCCATGGCACCCGTGGAGCAGTCGAGGGTTAGGTGCCTTGTTCAGAGTGTGTGACGTGAGGGTTCTGCGATGGGCTCAAACCAATGAGGGTTTGTGGTGCTTGTGCAGGTGAGGCTATGGAGCAGGGTCTGCGGGACTGCTGTAGGTCTATTCGCATCGGGAAGATCCTGATCCAAAGCGACGAGGAGACTCAGAAAGCCAAAGTTTACTACGCCAAGTTTCCCCCGGACATCAGCCGAAGGAAGGTGCTGCTCATGTACCCCATACTGAGTGAGTGTTAAGCTGATCTGTTCCTCCGTCAGGCTTCAAACCAACAGTCGATTAGCCCTGCACCACCCTGCATGTATCCCGGACTTGTCTAAGAAGGAGGCTCTAGAGCAAAACCACCGCTCTGAACAGCGTTCCCAGGTGTGTTGAGTTGTGTGTGTGTGTGTGTGTGCTCAGGGTGGAGTAACTCTGTTTCTAATGTACAGGTACAGGTAACACGGTGATCGAGGCAGTGAGGGTGCTAACTGAACACGGGCTCCAGGCCAAACACATCATACTGCTCAGCCTCTTCTCTACTCCACACGGTAAGACCGACACCCAACACATCCTCTCCGACACTTCCCTCTCACCGCCCCACGACACATCCTGCCCGACACGGCCCTCTCGCCGCCACCCGACACATCCTTCCCGACTCGACCCTCTCGCCGCCACCCAACACATCCTTCCCAACACGGCCCTCTCACCGCCACCCGACACATCCTCCCCGACTCATCCCTCTCGCCGCCACCCAACACATCCTTCCCAACACGGCCCTCCCGCCGCCACCCGACACATCCTCTCCGACACGGCCCTCTCGAGCGACACGTTCCACCCGACATTCGTCTCCTACCCGAAACACATCCTCTCCGACACCCTCTTAAATGTCCACCCCGACACATCCTCTCACACACACTGCAACCTATCGCCGCCACATTGTCAACAGAACATCCTCTCCGACACGACCTCTCAACCGCCACCAAACACCAGTCGCTGCCCGACACGGCCGTCTCACCGCCACCGACGAGTTTCCTGTGTGCTCAGGGTGGCCCCTCTCAACGCCTACCGGTACATCCTTTCCCGACACACGTCCCTCTCCGCATGACTAACGGCCCTCTCTCTTCCGCCACCCGACACATCTACTCGGCTCAGTTCCCCTCGCCGACACTGCCCCTATTCGCCGCCACACTCCCCACATCATCCTCCCCGACACGGCCCTCTCAACCGCCACCCAACAAACATCCTCTCCGACACGGCCCTCTCGCCGCCACCCGACACATCCTCCCCGACACGGCCCTCTCGCCGCCACCCGACACATCCTCCCCGACACGGCCCTCTCGCCGCCACCCGACACATCCTCCCCGACACGGCCCTCTCGCCGCCACCCGACACATCCTTCCCAACACGGCCCTCCCGCCGCCACCCGACACATCCTCCCCGACACGGCCCTCTCGCCGCCACCCGACACATCCTCCCCGACACGGCCCTCTCGCCGCCACCCGACACATCCTGCCCGACACGGCCCTCTCACCGCCACCCGACACATCCTCTCCGACACGGCCCTCTCACCGCCACCCGACACATCCTGCCCGACACGGCCCTCTCGCCGCCACCCGACACATCCTGCCCGACACGGCCCTCTCGCCGCCACCCAACACATCCTGCCCGACACGGCCCTCTCGCCGCCACCCGACACATCCTGCCCGACACGGCCCTCTCGCCGCCACCCGACACATCCTTCCCGACACGGCCCTCTCACCGCCACCCGACACATCCTTCCCGACACGGCCCTCTCGCCGCCACCCGACACATCCTTCCCGACACCCGACACATCCTCCCCGACACATCCTTCCCGACACCCGACACATCCTCCCCGACACGGCCATCTCGCCGCCACCCGACACATCCTTCCCGACACGGCCCTCTCGCCGCCACCCGACACATCCTTCCCGACACCCGACACATCATTCCCGACACGTCCCTCTCGCCGACACGGCCCTCTCACCGCCACCCGACACATCCTGCCTGACACGTCCCTCTCGCCGCCACCCGACACATCCTCTCCGACACGGCCCTCTCGCCGCCGCCCGACACAACCTCTCCGACACGGCCCTCTCACCGCCACCACACACATCCTGTCTGACACGGCCCTCTCGCCGCCACCCGACACATCCTCTCCGACACGGCCCTCTCGCCGCCACCCGACACATCCTCTCCGACACGGCCCTCTCGCCGCCACCCGACACATCCTCTCCGACACGGCCCTCTCGCCGCCACCACACACATCCTGTCTGACACGGCCCTCTCGCCGCCACCACACACATCCTGTCTGACACGGCCCTCTCGCTGCCTCCCGACACATCCTTCCCGACACGGCCCTCTCACCCCCACCCAACACATCCTCTCCGACACGGCCCTCTCGCCGCCACCCGACACAACCTCTCCAACACGGCCCTCTCACCCCCACCCAACACATCCTCTCCGACACGGCCCTCTCGCCGCCACCCGACACAACCTCTCCAACACGGCCCTCTCACCACCACCCGACACAACCTCTCCGACACGGCCCTCTCACCACCACCCGACACAACCTCTCCGACACGGCCCTCTCACCACCACCCGACACATCCTTCCAGACACGGCCCTCTCACCACCACCCGAAATGGCCCTCTCGCCGCCACCACACACATATTTCCCGACACGGCCCTCTCGTCGCCACCACACCCGACACGACCTCTCACTGTATTAGCTGTAGGGCCCTGTGGAGCTCGGCTGGGGTACTCCATACACACACCTCCCCTCTTTCCTCCCGGATCTTCTCTGAGCGCCGTCCCGTCGGTAGCGCCTGACCTCAGTGTGTGTGTTATGAGTGGGTCTGTCTGATGATCGACTCGTCTCTGTCTCTGCAGGTGCGAGGTCCATTGTTCAGGAGTTTCCCGAGATCACGATACTCACTACCGAAGTTCACCCAGTTGCTCCGACGCATTTCGGCCAGAGATACTTTGGCACAGACTGACGACCACGCGCTCCGTTATTCTCTCCACTGTACGCGGCCCACGCGTGCGAGTTCACTAACCGCGCCGTCATGCGCTCTGGCTGTATTGTTCCCTATGGGTCCGTTGGGGGACTCCTACCCCGATCGCTCCGTTTGAGTGTTTCCGAAACTTGACGTTGTCCAGCAAATCCGACATTTACTGACATATGGCCTTTATAGGATTCGCCGCTTTGAATGACAGAACCAAGTGGTGCGTTCTAGGATGTGCCAGTGTTCTAGAGTGATCTAGAACCATGAAGAGACGCATTCCAGCTCTGATGCATGTGTTTCCCCTCAGTGGTTATTCCTCTACAGTATGTGGATCAGTGTGAGGCCATTAGAAACAAAAGGAAGGAAAATATAAATATTTTGTATTAAGGTGTGTGGTTTATTTGTGTTACTGGGGTGACAGAAGGAATGTCATGCAGTTCATGCTACGTTTGGGAATAGGCTAATGTTAGCCATCTCACGCAAAAAGGCAGTAGGAACGTACGGAACGTTTAAAAATTGTACGAAACTCTGTGAAAACGTCTTCTAGAACATTCCTCATTTCCCCACGAGTAGCTCGGAGTGGTACAGGCCTCGGCTGAACATCCTCAGGGTCTCGTACGGCTTCTGGAAAAGAGTGGCACAAACCAGATTAGCGATAAATCTGACAGGAGTCAAGAAATACCAACAATTCTATATTTTCTTTATCGGGTTTTCAGTGCTTTAGTGTAGCTACACCCAGAAGGAGGTGTGGGAGTGCGGGTGTGTTGGGAAGGAGGATAAAGGTGACCAGGATCAATAACTGATGATAAATTTAGACTGATATGATCAATATTTATTGAGCTACACATACAGAAGTCTGTCTCTCAGTATGGCGTCGGGCCGCCGTGTTCGCTAACCCAACACGCCAGACGTCTCGGTATGGAGCTGTAGAGGTTCCTAACGGAGTCCTGTGATAATCCATCCCATGCAGCTTGAACATCCTCACAGTTTCTGCAGATGGTGCGGTAGGGGTGGAGGTGGAGGGACACCAGGCCTTCCAAAACCGTCCATCTCGGTGCTGACCACGGTGCCTCCACACACGGATTCGTTGGGCGTCTCCACCAAGACTAAAGCGGGACTCGTCACTGAAGATGACCCGCTGCCATTCTGAGTCACTCCATGACAGTCTGGTACGACACCACTGCAGTCTTTGGTGACGGTGACGTGGTGTTAAGGACAGTCGTGGTAACGGTCTGTGTGGATGTAGTCCTGGGTGGTGCAGCCGTCTGCCGATGGTGCTGCACTAACAGGAGGACTCATGGAGGACATCGTTAGCATGCCTCGTGAGGTCAGACCCACCCACCCAGTTTCACTCCTGTGGGTTGTTAATCTATAGCGGGAACTTTCGGAATAAAGAAGGGCCCATGTCACTTACCTTGTCAACACAGCTGTCAGTCATCTACTGCTATGGAAACAGGGCGGTCCTGTTGGGAAACTATAAAAGTTAACAGTGGTTAGATACAGAAGTCCAGGAATGGATTAGCCACAGCACAACATGTAGAGAAGGATCCAAGATGGACCCAAAACACGCAGCCCCAATCTTAACGGAATCAATCAACCATGTCACTTTTGTTGTCTGAAGTTCAGTGGGCTCTTCTAGGCAGCTGCCCAGCTCTCTGACCATTACAGGAACTGATGACCACAAAGAAGATAGAGAACCTTCTGGAAGGTTCAGCAGACTCCTTCCAGAAGGTGACGGGGCACCGATCTACAGTCTGGAGACACCCGCACCAATATGACCTTCATGGAGGAGCAACCAGAGGAACACACTTCCTCCAGCCTCACCACAGTACATGCAAAGTTAGCATTAGCTTCCTAGCTAACAAAGAAAAAACGGCTGAATGGGTTGGGACTGGGTGTTATAGCACCCGAGTGTTAGGACATGGGCTGTATTTAAAATGGTACATCATTATACCGCACACTGTATACGCCCCCTGTGTGTGGTATACAGTACAGTACCAAGTTGTGACCTACAGTGTAGTATACTAATACAGTCACATGACCAGTTACCTCACATTTACCTCAGAGCTGTTATTACTGTATCCACTGTTTAGAGCTAGCTGCTGCTAACGCTGCTCAGTTCACCTGAGATACGGTTAGCCTAGCGGTTAGCTCCCCTCGGCTACTTCACTCTAAAACTGATCCTCTAAAGCGAGTTCATCTTTTATTAATCTCCAGACCTGTATATTTAACTTTCTGAGGCTCATTCTGATGAACACACACCCCACTACAATCAACCTCTGACTGGAGTAGAACACCACCCGAGTATCTCCAGTACACCATGAAGATAGCTCCACCTGTACACTAGAACCTCTGACTGGAGTAGAACACCATCCGGGTATCTCCAGTACACCACCTGTACACTAGAACCTCTGACTGGAGTAGAACACCATCCGGGTATCTCCAGTACACCATGAGGATAGCTCCACCTGTACACTAGAACCTCTGACTGGAGTAGAACACCATCCGGGTATCTCCAGTACACCATGAGGATAGCTCCACCTGTACACTAGAACCTCTGACTGGAGTAGAACACCATCCGGGTATCTCCAGTACACCATGAGGATAGCTCCACCTGTACACTAGAACCTCTGACTGGAGTAGAACATCATCCAGGGACCTCCAGTACAGATCTCTGTGAGCTACACACTAATGTTAGGCGGGTGTAGTATGTGGGAAGTACGTAGTCCACCATTCGGGACGTGCTTCCTGCTTTCTCTAATGCAGTCTCAGCTGAGCTGAAGACAACTGCATCCAACTCCTCAGTGGAAGATGCAAAACAACTGTGCTCAGGTGATGATGTCATAACTCTGGGCCTCCGGAAAACTGAAACAGGGAAATCTGAAATCTCTATCAGACAATCAGGTGCAGCATGCTGGCTCAGCCAGCAGGGGGCAGCAGGCGCTCAAGTTTCAGAGGCTTTAGAATCTTTAGACGTCGAGAGACACAAGAGTCTCTTCACCTACACTGAGCTGATGTTAGTCCCGTTCCAGACCTGATGAAATAGGGACATTAGTACTGGTACGCATATAAAATCATTCTCCTGTTACTCCTCCATACTTGAAGTACATCTGAAGGTACATACTTTAGTACTGGTACTCTCCATACTTCAGTACATCTGAAGGTACATACTTTAGTACTGTTACTCTCCATACTTAAGTACATCTGAAGGTACATACTTTAGTACTGGTACTCTCCATACTTAAGTACATCTGAAGGTACTTACTTTAGTACTGTTACTCTCCATACTTAAGTACATCTGAAGGTACATACTCTAGTACTGTTACTCTCCATACTTAAGTACATCTGAAGGTACATACTTTAGTACTGTTACTCTCCATACTTAAGTACATCTGAAGGTACATACTTTAGTACTGTTACTCTCCATACTTAAGTACATCTGAAGGTACTTACTTTAGTACTGTTACTCTTCATACTCAAGTACATCTGAAGGTACATACTTTTGTACTGTTTCTCTCTATACTTTAGTACTGTTACTCATCTGAAGGTACATACTTTAGTACTGTCACTCTTCATACTTAAGTACATACTTTAGTACTGTTACTCTCCATACTTAAGTACATCTAAAGGTACATACTCTAGTACTGTTACTCTCCATACTTAAGTACATCTGAAGGTACATACTTTAGTACTGTTACTCTTCATACTTAAGTACATACTTTAGTACTGTTACTCTCCATACTTAAGTACATCTAAAGGTACATACTCTAGTACTGTTACTCTCCATACTTAAGTACATCTGAAGGTACATACTTTAGTACTGTTTCTCTCCATACTTTAGTACTGTTACTCATCTGAAGGTACATACTTTAGTACTGTTACTCTCAATACTTAAGTACATCTGAAGGTACATTCTTTAGTACTGGTACTCTCCATACTTAAGTACATCTGAAGGTACATTCTTTAGTACTGTTTCTCTCCATACTTTAGTACTGTTACTCATCTGAAGGTACATACTTTACTACTGTTACTCTCCATATATAAATACATCTGAAGGTACATACTTTAGTACTGTTACTCTTCATACCTAAGTACATCTGAAGGTACATTCTTTAGTACTGGTACTCTCCATACTTAAGTACATCTGAAGGTACATTCTTTAGTACTGTTTCTCTCCATACTTTAGTACTGTTACTCATCTGAAGGTACATACTTTAGTACTGTTACTCTTCATACCTAAGTACATCTGAAGGTACATTCTTTAGTACTGTTACTCTCCATACTTAAGTACATCTGAAGGTACATACTGTAATACTGTTACTCCAGTGGAGGTCTAAAGGGAGGAGCTGACACTGGAGGAGGAGTTTACCTCTACGTTTACTCAGGTACATGGGTTGTGCACTTTGAACCACTTTGTTTACAGGCAAGCTAACATTGCCTGAGCTAACCGTACGTAGCATATCGCTACCGTCGGAGCAAAACCTTTTTTGGTGTTTTTCAGTTTCTGCCATAATTTGAAAGTGCCCCTTGACCTTTACGTTGTCTGTAGATTTCGGAATGAGCGGACCAAAGGAAACTAAACAAAATGACTTAGAGAGACGTTCGGTTCCATTGACTTCCATTGAAAGTGCTGTAGTTTTTTCCCCTTCCTGTAAAGTGGAGATAGCCTCAATAAATGTGTGTGTTTGTGTGTGTGTGGTGTGTGTGGGTGTGTGTGGGATGGAAGCGATTGTGCGACAGTAACTCTACTCTTTGAGGTAACACACTTAAGCTAATGACGGAGAGAGAGGAGAGAGACAGATAGCCTGCGGGGACAGCGTGAGAAGTGGGCTGAATTTAGTCCCAGCCTAAATTAAAGATTTACCCGAGTCACCACCACGCCGAGCCCGAACCAGCACACGCTGGCACCGAGCTAGGCGAGCCTCTCAACACCGGACGAGCCGCTGCTGATTAAGTCACTAATTGATGAGGCTGAGGTTGATTAATTAAATGGGAATTAATTACATGAAGCCGCTCCAAACCGAAATTCAATTACCTGACGGAGAAGGTGGAGCAGATGGAAACTCTAATTAAAGCCCAGATCCGAAATATTCACATCCAGTTACGATATTAACACCACCCCACACGGAAACTCTCCCAAACGTGAAGGCAACTGAACACAGCAGTAAGGCATCAGCACGGAGGTGCTCAGGGAAGAATCCCTGTGGGGCCCCGCAAGGCCTGAGGTTTCCAGGAATCAGGAAATATGGGGCTTTCAATGTGAGGGTTCAATGTAAACATGTCTGACGATGGAAATATAGAAATAGAAAGAACATAGAAAGCTAAATTTAACACAACGAAAATATTAAAAAAAATTAAACATATAAATACATTTAAAATATAAATTAACAAATAAATAAATAAATAATTTAAAAATGAATACGTAAAAATATCTGTAAAAAATTGTAGAACGATAATAATAACAACAATAAAACCAAATTAAGCCAATCGAGTACTGCTTTTGACTAAAACGTCAGGAACTGGACTAAAAGTCGCGAACGTTAGATTAACCACGTAATCGTAATTAGGACACGACCTAACGAACTAATCGGCCAATCGTGCTTTACAGTTTCCGATGGGCGGAACCAGATGTTCTAGATTCACACAGAAGTCGTAGCGTAAGCAGGTTATTAATGGATACAGCTAATTCTACTTCTTATGCTAACAGTGTTTGTTTTTTGCGTTTGGGGATTAGTGTTTAGGATTAGGATAAATTCCGAAAACTGAAATTCCATTAGGAATTTGTCAAGAGAAAAGCCGAATGTTTCATCAGCAGTTTCCATTATTGTGTTGCTTACCCACAATGCCTTCCTGTTCCCAGCATTCCGTGCCGTTCTCAATCATCAGGTGTTGGGAAGTGGTCCGTCTTCTTAAGGGAAAGGAGTGGCCGTCACCTTGGCTGCAAAAAAAAATTAATTCTGGTCAAAACTATGAACGTTTTTCCAGTCTTGGAATTTGCTTTGCGCTAACCTACACTTGGTGACTTCTAAAACCTACCCAGGGATTATAATAAACAAACACCTCCTATTAATAGGCCTCCTTTAATTTATCTGGAAACAGTGAGGTAAATATCTACATCACCCCAAAACATCATTCAGCCTTTCCAACTGTAACTAGAGCATGGCACTGCTCCACTCATAGGACATCACAGTGCACAGCAATGATGGCCTACTTGTACAGGGAACTAGTCATGTCAGGCAGGCTAATGTGGCTAAAAGCCAGTAAGGATCAGTTAGCATAATCTGATTAGCATATACACTAACTGTTCACAGCTAGCTTTGAGTCACTGTCATGCTATACTCTCATTAGCATTTGGGTAAAGTAACCCAACTCAGACGTGGCTACTACAAAGTCTTGGTTTTGACTCAGACCTGGTCACTATAAAGTCTTGGTCTTGACTCAGACGTGGCTACTACAAAGTCTTGGTCTTGACTCAGACCTGGTTACTATAAAGTCTTGGTCTTGACTCGGACCAGGTTATTATAAAGTCTTAGTCTTGACTCAGACCTGGTTACTATAAAGTCTTGGTCTCGACTCAGACCTGGTCACTATAAAGTCTTGGTCTCGACTCAGACCGGGTTACTATAAAGTCTTGGTCTCGACTCAGACCGGGTTACTATAAAGTCTTGGTCTTGACTCAGACCTGGTTACTATAAAGTCTTGGTCTCGACTCAGACCTGGTTACTATAAAGTCTTGGTCTTGACTCAGACCTGTCTACTATAAAGTCTTGGTCTTGACTCAGACCTGGTTACCATAAAGTCTTGGTCTTGACTCACACCTGGTCACTATAAAGTCTTGGTCTTGACTCAGACCTGGTTACCATAAAGTCTTGGTCTTGACTCAGGCCTGGTCACTATTAAGTCTTGGTCTTGACTCAGACCTGGTTACCATAAAGTCTTGGTCTTGACTCAGACCTGGTCACTATAAAGTCTTGGTCTTGACTCAGGCCTGGTCACTATAAAGTCTTGGTCTTGACTCAGACATGGTTACTATAAAGTCTTGGTCTCGACTCAGACTGCGTTATTATAAAGACTTGGTCTTGACTCAGACTGGGTTACTATAAAGTCTTGGTCTCGACTCAGACCTGGCTATTCTAAAGTCTTGGTCTTGACTCAGACCTGGTTACTATAAAGTCTTGGTTATGACTCGGACTGGGTTACTATAAAATCTTGGTCTTGAGTCAGACCTGGTTACTATAAAGTCTTGGTTTTGACTCAGACCGGGTTACCATAAAGTCTTGGTCTTGACTCAGACCAGGTTACTATAAAGTCTTGGTCTTGACTCAGACCTGGCTATTATAAAGTCTTGGTCTCGACTCAGACCTGGTTACCATAAAGTCTTGGTCTTGACTCAGACCTGGTTACTATAAAGTCTTGGTCTCGACTCAGACCTGGTCACTATAAAGTCTTGGTTTTGACTCAGACCTGGTCACTATAAAGTCTTGGTCTTGACTCAGACCTGGTTACTATAAAGTCTTGGTCTTGACTCAGACCTGGTCACTATAAAGTCTTGGTCTTGACTCAGACCTGGTTACTATAAAGTCTTGGTCTTGACTCAGACCTGGTTACTATAAAGTCTTGGTCTTGACTCAGACCTGGTTACTATAAAGTCTTGGTCTTGACTCAGACCTGGTTACTATAAAGTCTTGGTCTCGACTCAGACCTGGTTACTATAAAGTCTTGGTCTTGACTCAGACCTGGTTACTATAAAGTCTTGGTCTTGACTCAGACCTGGTCACTATAAAGTCTTGGTCTTGACTCAGGCCTGGTCACTATAAAGTCTTGGTCTTGACTCAGACATGGTTACTATAAAGTCTTGGTCTCGACTCAGACTGCGTTATTATAAAGACTTGGTCTTGACTCAAACTGGGTTACTATAAAGTCTTGGTCTCGACTCAGACCTGGCTATTCTAAAGTCTTGGTCTTGACTCAGACCTGGTTACTATAAAGTCTTGGTTATGACTCGGACTGGATTACTATAAAATCTTGGTCTTGAGTCAGACCTGGTTACTATAAAGTCTTGGTTTTGACTCAGACCGGGTTACCATAAAGTCTTGGTCTTGACTCAGACCAGGTTACTATAAAGTCTTGGTCTTGACTCAGACCTGGCTATTATAAAGTCTTGGTCTCGACTCAGACCTGGTTACCATAAAGTCTTGGTCTTGACTCAGACCTGGTTACTATAAAGTCTTGGTCTCGACTCAGACCTGGTCACTATAAAGTCTTGGTTTTGACTCAGACCTGGTCACTATAAAGTCTTGGTCTTGACTCAGACCTGGTTACTATAAAGTCTTGGTCTTGACTCAGACCTGGTCACTATAAAGTCTTGGTCTTGACTCAGACCTGGTTTGACTACTGGTTACTATAAAGTCTTGGTCTTGACTCAGACCTGGTCACTATAAAGTCTTGGTTTTGACTCAGACCTGGTCACTATAAAGTCTTGGTCTTGACTCAGACCTGGTTACTATAAAGTCTTGGTCTTGACTCAGACCTGGTTACTATAAAGTCTTGGTCTTGACTCAGACCTGGTTACTATAAAGTCTTGGTCTTGACTCAGACCTGGTTACTATAAAGTCTTGGTCTCGACTCAGACCTGGTTACTATAAAGTCTTGGTCTTGACTCAGACCTGGTCACTATAAAGTCTTGGTTTTGACTCAGACCTGGTTACTATAAAGTCTTGGTCTTGACTCAGACCTGGTTACTATAAAGTCTTGGTTTTGACTCAGACCTGGTCACTATAAAGTCTTGGTCTTGACTCAGACCTGGTCACTATAAAGTCTTGGTCTTGACTCAGACCTGGTTACTATAAAGTCTTGGTCTTGACTCAGACCTGGTTATTATAAAGTCTTGGTCTTGACTCAGACCTGGACACTATAAAGTCTTGGTTTTGACTCAGACCTGGTCACTATAAAGTCTTGGTCTTGACTCAGACCTGGTTATTATAAAGTCTTGGTCTTGACTCAGACCTGGTTACTATAAAGTCTTGGTCTTGACTCAGACCTGGTTACTATAAAGTCTTGGTCTCGACTCAGACCTGGTTACTATAAAGTCTTGGTCTTGACTCAGACCTGGTTACTATAAAGTCTTGGTTTTTATAAAACCTCGCCTTTACGGTGATGGAGTAATCAGTGCTAAAGGCTTCAGGGAAGATTTGATGAATGGTTTTACTGAGTGGTGGATTCGGTTCTGGGGAGGAAATGACCTGCTGGAAACAGGAAGTAGCCAGAGTCTCCAGTCAAGGCCGAACACCTGGAAGACGTTGTCTCTCACGCTCACGCCAAATGCCCCGCCATCCGGGCCGTCTGGGAAGAACGGGGCCGATAACCACTCTGGGAGAGATTGTAGGTCAGTCAGAATCGGGTTATTTGTCGCTAGGCAACAGTTCTGATCTAATACAACGTAAATGCGTCACCCATAGCCCTTTTCAACCCTAAGAACCCTGGTCCCTGAACTGGTTCCGGTCAGGCTTCTTAGAACCTTGGTGCTATTCAGAGAACCATCTTACGTTTGCACCAGTTTTTTTTTTATTGTACCCAAAGAACTTCAAAGGATACGACAGCCGGGTCACCAGGGGGCGCTGCACGGCGGTAGCGAACAGTACTACCAGGATGACGGAGCGTATAGGTTACCTGCGAGCGTTCGGGCTGGTATTCCAGATGTGTGTTTATATCCAGAAGGCAGCACGGATCAACTACTGGAGATAGGAAGATAGATTCTCCAGCTGACCACTGGGTGTCGCCATTGTTGCCTTCTCTGCCCAGGGATGTCGCCACAGTGGGTGCTGAAGAACCTGCTATTCTGTGCTTCCAGTTGGGAATTGTTTGGGTTCCCGAATGTATTTGTTTTTGGTGGGAATGAGCCGAGCGGTTCTAGACTGGTGGAAAAGGGCTACCAGAGAGTTCTTGAAGCTGGGCTGAACCAAGAACCAAGGAAACCCCCTTCTACTGGTGCATCTTGAGGGCGGTAGAACCCTTTGAGAAACTACTTGGCTTATTCAGGCTAAAGGCAGATAGCTAGCATTAGCGCTAAGAAGGTTAGCCTTTACATTAGCTGATCTCAGTATAGCTATGGGGGGGGTTTCCTGGTGGGTGGATCTCATATTGGCACAGTGCATGCTGGGTATTATAGTTTACTCCCTCAAACTCTGCACACGTAGCATGACAAACAACGCCCTGCGTGCTAATCCCATGCTAATCTCCCCATCAATGCACAACGCCATCAAGGTGCAGTGCTGGTTCACAGGTCAGGCGCCGAGGGCACGTACCGAGGGTGGTTTTGTTGTTGGCTACCAGCCAGCAGTGGAACAGCAGCAAACAGAACAGGGTAACCAGGAACATGGCGGACACCAGCATCAGGAACAACACGTGCAGCTTGGCTGAACTGTCAAACAGCCCGGACTGAGGAGGAGAGAGGGGAGGAGAGAGAGGGGAGGGCTGTGAATGACGGACCTGACGGATCATTTGTTTGAAACATCAGCAGGATGGATCCGGTATCTCATCGCGGCAACACAGGCCTAGACCAGGGTCCAGCACAATTCAGCACATCAGGTAACCACAAGGACTGGGAGAGTTCCACGGGTGCTGCGCGGGTTAATACGCAAGTCACTTCGGCAGCATCACAAATGATTAAAGGAGCCATATGTAAGATGAGGGACACAACTAACTACCATGGACTTTAACATGACAACGACTAGTCTGTTTGCCCACTGCCATGGAACCATGGCAGCACTATTTTTGCATTTCACTGATACCTAGAACAGGTAGAACAGAAGAAGTGCTTTAGTCAGTTTGGTTGCATCACAAATAATTAAAGGAGCAATATGCAAGATGAAGTAATCTGTCGAATTCAGACTCAACAGCAGACGTTGTCATGTTGGACTGATCTAACACGACACCACGGTGACTCACGCTTGCTAGACAGGACGGATCAGGGCTAGCTGGTTAGCATGCTAACTTAAGTTGCTATCTCTGCAACATGACACACAGACATCTCTGGGGCACCGTCAGAACTGTTCTGTTTATTTCAGTTCATC
>JAMWET010006141.1:127500-135011 GCA_024036415.1 Prochilodus magdalenae
ATTTATTTATTTATTTAAATTTTGTGTTTATTTATTTATTTATTTATTTATTTATTTATTTTTGTGTTTCTTTTTGTGTTATTTTTCAGTTCTCAGAAACACGACTCCAAAATTCATTCAGCCTGTTCCACTTCCAACCAACACATTCAGGTCGTGTTGGGGTTCTGGACTCTGGGGTGGTCAGTCCGTTGTTTCTGAGAACACCAGCAGCAGCTTCTGTGTTGGATGTGTGGGTCTCCTTTACTCAGGGAGGAGCTTCTTGAACAGCTACACCTCCTTCCAGACCTCCATAGTGTGGAGGTGGATGGATAGTACTGCTAGATGCCGGAGTGAGCTCGATGGTCTCCTCTCTCTCTGAGAGATCGAGGTTCTGTTTATCTAAATGAGGGACAGTGTTTATGGGTCTACTAGGTCTTCCAGGTGGCTGTTAGGGTCCCACTTAGCTTGTAGTTTTAAATGACTTCATGAACTCACTGAACGGTCTCTGACTTTCGCACAGAACCCCCCCCACACACACACACTACACACTACACACACACCCACACACACACACACACACACACACACAAACACACCCACACACACTAAAACTACACACACACACACACACAGAGTTTCTTACATTTGGCAGGCTGAACAGTGATGGCAACGGTCTGGCTTAATCAGCTGGCAGTGCCGGCAAAACCTGAAAGCTGAGAAACACACACACATATATACACATACACCCACACACCCTCCCCACACACCCACCCCCACCGACACAAACACACACACATATATACACATACACCCACACACCCTCCCCACACACCCACCCGCACCGACACAAACACACACACATATATACACATACACCCACACACCCGCCCCACACACCCACCCCCACCGAAACAAACACACACACATATATACACACACACATACACCCACCCACCCCACACACACGCCCACGCCCACAGACACACCCACACACACACAGTTTAGAAATGCTATTACCCCACCTGATACCCCACAAATTAGCAGGGTGCTAACTGCCTGTCCAAGCCGTCACATCAGTAATCTCTAATAAGCCTGCCTGTGTGGTCTCTGACTGTGTGGTCTCTGACTGTGTGGTCTCTGACTGTGTGGTCTCTGATTGTATGCGACTCTGTAAACATGGCTTAAAGACTAAAACCGGGTTTAAAGATGGCCGCTGCTGCTGTTTATAGCACTGTGAGCTATTCCTGTCCGACAGCTCCAAACACTGGAGCCGTGAATACTGCCATATTTAGACCTGCTATAATTAGAGCTGTTATCGGACCGGACCGCTCACCGGTTCACCGTTCCCTGAGAGCCCTCTGTAGCGAGAGACAGAAGTTGGTTTAGCATGTTCCGCTTCCAACTACAGACACTGTCGTCTAACAATTCAGCAAAAAGTGGAAATACAACTAATCCCGACTGTACCCCAACACACTGACTAATCCCGACTGTACCCCAACACGCTGACTAATCCCGACTGTACCCCAACACACTGACTAATCCCGACTGTACCCCAACACACTGACTAATCCCGACTGTACCCCAACACGCTGACTAATCCCGACTGTCCCCCAACACACTGACTAATCCCAACTGTACCTCGACAACACGCTGACTAATCCCGACTGTCACCCAACAACACACTGACTAATCCCGACTGTCACCCAACAACACACTGACTAATCCCGACTCTCCCCCAACACGCTGACTAATCCCGACTGTCCCCCAACAACACACTGACTAATCCCGACTCTCCCCCAACACGCTGACTAATCCCGACTGTCCCCCAACAAGACACTGACTAATCCCAACTGTACCTCGACAACACGCTGACTAATCCCGACTGTCCCCCAACAACACACTGACTAATCCCGACTGTACCCCAACAACACACTGACTAATCCCGACTGTACCCCAACAACACACTGACTAATCCCGACTGTCCCCCAACAACACACTGACTAATCCCGACTGTACCCCAACAACACACTGACTAATCCCGAGTGTACCCCAACAACACACTGACTAATCCTGACTACTCCACAACACACTGACTAATCCTGATTGTCCCAACAACACACTGACTACTCCCGACTGTCCCCCAACAACACACTGACTAATCCCGACTGTACCCCAACAACACACAGACTAATATCGACTGTCCCCCAACATACTGACTAATCCCGACTGTACCCCAACAACACCCTGACTAATCCCGACTGTACCTCAACAACACACTGACTAACCCCAAATTGCACCCCAACATACTGACTAACCCCGACTGTACCCCAACAACACAGACTAATCCCGACTGTCCCCAACACACTGACTAATCCCGACTGTCCCCCAACAACACACTGACTAATCCCGACTGTCCCCAACACACTGACTAATCCTGCTGTCCCAACAACACACTGACTAATCCCGACTGTACCCCAACAACACACTGACTAATCCCGACTGTACCCCAACAACACTGACTAATCCCGACTGTCCCCCAACAACACACTGACTAATCCTGACTGTCCCAACACACTCACTAATCCCGACTGTCCCAACAACACACTGACTAATCCCGACTGTACCCCAACAACACACTGACTAATCCCGACTGTCCCCAACACACTGACTAATCCTGACTGTCCCAACAACACACTCACTAATCCCGACTGTCCCAACAACACACTGACTAATCCCCACTGTCCCAACAACACACTGACTAATCCTGATTGTCCCAACAACACACTGACTAATCCCGACTGTACCCCAACAACACACTGACTAATCCCGACTGTACCCCAACAACACACTGACTAATCCCGACTGTCCCCAACACACTGACTAATCCCGACTGTCCCAACAACACACTGACTAATCCTGACTGTCCCAACAACACACTGACTAATCCTGACTGTCCCAACAACACAGACTAATCCTGACTGCCCCAACAACACACTGACTAATCCCGACTGTCCCCAACACACTGACTAATCCCGACTGTCCCAACAACACACTGACTAATCCCGGCTGTCCCAACAACATACTGACTAATCCCGACTGTCCCAACAACACACTGACTAATCCCGACTGTACCCCAACAACACACTGACTAATCCCGACTGTACCCCAACAACACACTGACTAATCCCGACTGTACCCCAACAACACACTGACTAATCCCGACTGTACCCCAACACACTAATCCCGACTGTACCCCAACACACTGACTAATCCCGACTGTACCCCAACAACACACTGACTAATCCCGACCGTCCCCCAACAACACACTGACTAATCCCGACCGTCCCCCAACAACACACTGACCAATCCCGACCGTCCCCCAACAACACAGACCAATCCCGACCGTCCCCCAACAACACACTGACTAATCCCGACTGTCCCCCAACAACATACTGACTAATCCCAACTGTACCCCAACAACACACTGACTAATCCCGACCGTCCCCTGTCCCCTGACAACACACTGACTAATCCCGACTGTTCCCTGACAACACACTGACTAATCCCGACAACACACTGACCAATCCCGCCGGCCCAACAACACGCTGACTAATCCCGACCGTCCCCTGTCCCCTGACAACACACTGACTAATCCCGACTGTCCCCTGACAACACACTGACTAATCCTGACAACACACTGACCAATCCCGCCGGCCCAACAACACCCTGACTAATCCCGACTGGTCCAAATCTCTTAAAGGTGGGAGACTGCCTGGGCTTTACCCGAACATTAAGCCATCCTAATATAAACACTGGGAAATGATTTCTTACCCAATCTAAAGTAAAAAGAAGCTGACCATGTGACGAGCACAGCCTCTTACAGTGTACTGCACTCTGACTGTATCACACGCACATTACGAACCTCCACAGCATTCCCACACTAATCACTACTGCTAACTACTGAACGTATCCCTACAGGACAGAGGGAAGAACGGAGCATGGCCTCAGCGCAGTCTTCCTGAATAAACCAAACCCGCAAAGAGGAGGTGGGGGTGTCACGTTCCAGCACCCTGACGGAACAGGGGGTTAAATGCTCAAAGGAAGCCTCGAGACATTAGAACCAGCTGCCCTCCTCTGACCAAGTCAACAACCCCGCTCCCTCGAGCAATCTGAGCCAGTAGCCCTCCTGTTCCTAATGAGGATCTCCGTCCGTTACCACCTGATAGTGATGGTGCTGGATGATCCTGAGGATGTTAAATATGCATCAGCGCCTCGTGATGGAGCGATCTGAGGATGGAGCTTTGACTGCTTCAATCTGAGGATCTTACAGTCATCCACCTTCAGTTCACTCGCATCCACCTGCACTTTGTCAGGATGCAGTCAGCTCGGACCAATTTACCTGTGCCACAGGTGGATCAGGACAGGCGGAATTTATTAGATTACAGTCGGACTGGGACAGAGTTTTATTGGGCTAGAGTCGGACTGGGACAGAGTTTTGTTGGGCTAGAGTGGGACTGGGACAGATTTTGTTGGGCTAGAGTCGGACTGGGACAGAGTTTTGTTGGGCTAGAGTCGGACTGGGACAGAGTTTTGTTGGGCTAGAGTCGGACTGGGACAGAGTTTTGTTGGGCTAGAGCACGGGCACTGGGACTCAGAGTTTTGTTGGGCTAGAGTCGGGACTTGGGACCCAAGAGTGCACCTTGTTGGGCTAGAGTCAGGGACGGACTGGGACAGAGTGTTGTTGGGCTAGAGTCGGGGACTGGGACAGAGTTTGTGTTGGGCTAGAGTCCGGACTGTAGTCGGACGGCCGGAGTTTGTTGTTGGCATGTGCGCCCAGGCAGAGTCGGACTGGGACGGAGTTTTGTTGGGCTAGAGTCGGACTGGGGACAGAGTTGGTGTAGGGCTTAGAGCGGGACTAGGGGACAGAGTTTTGTTGGGCTAGAGTCGGACTGGGACAGAGTTTTGTTGGGCTAGAGTCGGACTGGGACAGAGTTCTGTAGGGCTAGAGTCGGACTGGGACAGACAGCTTTGTTGGGCTAGAGTCGGACTGGGACAGAGTTTTGTTGGGCTAGAGTCGGACTGGGACAGAGTTTTGTTGGGCTAGAGTCAGACTGGGACAGAATTGTGTTGGGCTAGAGTCGGACTGGGACGGAGTTTTGTAGGGCTAGAGTCAGACTGGGACGGAGTTTTGTTGGGCTAGAGTCGGACTGGGACGGAGTTTTGTTGGGCTAGAGCGGATGGGACAGAGTTTTGTAGGGCTGGAGTCGGCCGTGGGACAGAGTTTTTTGTAGTTTTAGAGTCGGAGTTAGACCGTGAGTTTTGTAGGGCTAGAGTCGGACTGGAACAGAGTTTTGTAGGGCTAGAGTGGGACTGGATAACAGAGTTTTGTAAGGGCTAGAGTCAGAGATGGGACACAGTTTTCGTTGACCAAGAGTACGGACAGAGACAGAGTTTTGTTGGGCCTAGAGTCGGGACTGGGACCCCCAGGAGTTTTGAGGGCTAGAGTCGGACTTGGGACAGAGTTTGTGGGTAGAGTCGACGGGGACAGAAACGTTGGCTAGAGTCGGGACTGGGACAGAAACTGTGTAGGACTAGAGTCTCAAAGCTACAGAAGTTGTGCTAGGGCTTAGAGTCGGGACTGGGACAGAGTTTTGTTAGGGCTAGAGTCGGATGGGACGAGTTTTTTTAGGCTAGAGTAGGACTGGGACCAGCGTTATGTTAGGCTAGAGTCGGACTGGGGACAGAGTTTGCTGGGGCTAGAGACGAGATCAGACAGAGTTTTGTAGGGCTAGAGTCGAGACTGGGACAGAGTTTTTTAGGCTAGAGGTCGGACTGTTGAAGAGTTTTATTAGGAGTAGAGTCCGGACTGGGGACAGAGTTTTGTTGGGCTAGTAGTCGGACCTGGGACAGAGTTATTGTAGGGCTTAGAGTCGGACTGGGACAAGTTTGTAGGGCTAGAGTCGGCACTGGACAGTTTTTTTGTGGGGGTAGGAGTCGGACTGGGGACAGATTCAGCAGGAAACAGCAGTCGGGACAATGGGAAAGACAGCTTTGGAAAAACTAGAGTTCGGGACTGGGAGATAAATTTTTGTTGGGCGGCAGAGTCGGGGATGGGACAGAGTTTTGTAGGATGCTAGGAGTCAGGATGGGGACCTCCCTTGGTTGACACCAGATCGGACGAGGACAGAGTTTTGTAGGGCTAGAGTCAAGACAGGGACGAGTTTTGTGGGATAGAGTTCGGACTGGGACGGAGTTTTGTTGGGGCTAGAGCGGACTCGGACAGAGTTTTGGTCCGCCCGAGAGAACTGGGACAGAGTTTTGTAGGTGCTACGCGTCGGAATGGGACAAGAGTTTTGTAGGCTAGAGTCGGATGGGGTACAGAGTTTTGTGGGCTAGAGTCGGACTGGAGACAGAGTTTTTGCCTGAGCTCAGAGGTCGGGACTGGGACCAGAGTTTTGTAGGGCTTAGAGTCGGACTGGACAGAGTTTTGCTGGGTAGAGTCGGACCTGAACAGTTTTGTTGGGCTACAGTCGGAGGGACAGATGTGTGTTAGGCTTAGAGTCGGGGACCTGGGGACAGAGTTTGTGTTGGGATAGAGTCGACTGGACAAGAACAGGAATGTGTAGGGCTAGAGTCGGGATTGGGACAGAGTTTTGTGAGGCTTAGATCCCGTCGGACTGGACCCAGGAGTTTTTGAGGGCTAGGAGTCGCGACTGGGACAGAGTGTTTGCTGGGTAGAGTCGGACTGGGACCAGAGTTTTAGCTGAGGCTAGGAGTCGGGAATGGAACCAGAGTTTTGCTTGTCGGGCTAGAGTCGGACTGGGGACAGAGTTCTTTTAGGCTAGAGTCGGACGGGACAGAGTTTTGTTGGGATAAGAGCGTACTGGGACAGAGCTTTGTAGGGCTAGACTAGAGTTGGACTGGGACAGAGTTTCTGGGTGGGCTAGAGTCGGACTGGGAACCAGAGTTTTGTGGGCTCAGGAGTTCAGACTGGGACAGAACGTTGTGTTGGGCTAGAGCGGACTGGGACAGACCCTGTAGGGCCACAGCGGATGCGGAACAGACAGTTTTGTAGGGCTAGAGTCTAGACTGGACAGAGTTCCGTTGAGTTCGAGCGGGAGTTTGACAGAGTTTTGTTGGGATAGAGTCAGACTGGGCCAGAATTTTGTTGGTTAGAGTCGGATGGAACAGAGTTTAGGAGGGCTAGAGTCAGACGGGGACGGAGTTTTGTTGGGCTAGAGTCGGGATGGGACGGCGTTTTGTTGGATAGAGTGGATGGGACAGAGTTTTTGTAGGGCTGGAGTCGGACTGGGGACAGAGTTTTGTAGGGCATGGAGTCGGACTGGAGATCAGACGACCAAACAAGGAACACACCAGAGGTGCGACACAGAGAGAAACAGACACACACAGAGTTGACAAACAGAGTAATACAAAACCACAACGAACAGACACGACAGAGTTCAGAAACACCCAACGACACACACCACAACAGAGTTAACAACCCCTTGGAACAGAGTTAGAACAACAGAGTG
>JAMWET010006142.1:0-2500 GCA_024036415.1 Prochilodus magdalenae
ATTACAGAATAGAAGGAGAAGAAGAAGGATACAAAGAAGAAGAAGGAGAAAGGAGAAGAAGAAGAAGAAGAAGGAGAAGGAGAAGGGAAAAACAGAAGGAGAGGGATGAGGAGAAAGAGAAGGAGAAGAAGATGAAGAAGGAGACGAGAAAGAGAAGGAGAAGAAGAAGGAGGAGGAGAAGGAGAAAGAGAAGGAAAAGGAGGAGGAGAAGGAGAAAGGAGAAACAGGAGGAGAAGGAGGAGAAGAAAGAGAAGGAGAAGGAGGAGAAGAAAGAGAAGGAGAAGAAGAAGGATACGAAGAAGAAGAAGGAGAAAGGAGAAGGAGAAGGAGAAAGGAGAAACAGAAGGAGAAGGATGAGGAGAAGAAGAAGGAGAAGAAGAAGGAGAAGGAGAAGAAGAAGGAGAAGGAGAGAGAGAAGGAGAAGGAGAAAGGAGAAACAGAAGGAGAAGGATGGGGAGAAGGAGAAGGAGAAGGAGAAGGGAGAAACAGAAGGAGAAGGATGAGGAGAAAGAGAAGGAGAAGGAGAAGGATGAGGAGAAAGAGAAGGAGAAGGAGAAGGAGAAAGGAGAAACAGAAGGAGAAGGAGAAGGAGAAGGAGAAAGGAGAAACAGAAGGAGAAGGATGAGGAGAAAGAGAAGGAGAAGGAGAAGGACAAGGAGAAAGGAGAAACAGAAGGAGAAGGATGAGAAGAAAGAGAAGGAGAAGGAGAAGGAGAAAGGAGAAACAGAAGGAGAAGGAGAAGGAGAAGGAGAAAGGAGAAACAGAAGGAGAAGGATGAGGAGAAAGAGAAGGAGAAGGAGAAGGACAAGGACAAGGAGAAAGGAGAAACAGAAGGAGAAGGATGAGAAGAAAGAGAAGGAGAAGGAGAAGGAGAAGGAGAAGGAGAAACAGAAGGAGAAGGAGAAAGGAGAAACAGAAGGAGAAGGATGAGGAGAAAGAGAGGTAGAAGGAGAAGGAGAAGGAGAAACAGAAGGAGAAGGAGAAGGAGAAGGAGAGAGAGAAGGAGAAGGAGAAGGAGAGAGAGAAGGAGAAGGAGAAGGAGAGAGAGAAGGAGAAGGAGAAAGGAGAAACAGAAGGAGAAGGATGGGGAGAAGGAGAAGGAGAAGGAGAAGGAGAAGGAGAAAGAGAAGGAGAAGGAGAAGGAGAAGGAGAAAGGAGAAGGAGAAAGGAGAAAGAGAAGGAGAAGGAGAAGGAGAAGGAGAAGGAGAAGGATGAGGAGAAAGAGAAGGAGAAGGAGAAGAAGAAGGAGAAGGAGAGAGAGAAGGAGAAGGAGAAAGGAGAAACAGAAGGAGAAGGATGGGGAGAAGGAGAAGGAGAAGGAGAAGGAGAAGGAGAAGGAGAAGGAGAAGGAGAAGGAGAAGGAGAAAGGAGAAGGAGAAGGAGAAGGAGAAGGAGAAAGGAGAAAGAGAAGGAGAAGGAGAAGGAGAAAGGAGAAACAGATGGAGAAGGAGAAGGAGAAGGAGAGAGAGAAGAAGAAAGAGAAGGAGAAGGATGAGGAGAAAGAGAAGGAGAAGGAGAAACAGAAGGAGAAGAAGAAGGAGAAGGAGAGAGAGAAGGAGAAGGAGAAAGGAGAAACAGAAGGAGAAGGAGAAGGAGAAAGGAGAAACAGAAGGAGAAGGAGAAGGAGAAGGAGAAGGGAGAAACAGAAGGAGAAGGAGAAGGAGAAGGATGAGGAGAAAGAGAAGGAGAAGGAGAAGGAGAAGGAGAAGGAGAGAGAGAAGGAGAAGGAGAAGGATGAGGAGAAAGAGAAGGAGAAGGAGAGAGAGAAGGAGAAGGAGAAGGGAGAAGGAGAAAGGAGAAAGAGAAGGAGAAGGAGAGAGAGAAGGAGAAGGAGAAGGAGAAGGAGAGAGAGAAGGAGAAGAAGAAGGAGAAGGAGAAGGAGAAGGAGAAGGAGAAAGGAGAAGGAGAAGGAGAAGGAGATGGATGAGGAGAAAGAGAAGGAGAAGGAGAAGGAGAGAGAGAAGGAGAAGGAGAAGGATGAGGAGAAAGAGAAGGAGAAGGAGAAAGGAGAAACAGAAGGAGAAGGAGAAGGAGAAGGAGAGAGAGAAGGAGAAGGAGAAAGGAGGAAGGAGAAGGAGAAGGAGAAAGGAGAAACAGAAGGAGAAGGAGAAGGAGAAGGGAGAAACAGAAGGAGAAGGAGAAGGAGAAGGATGAGGAGAAGGAGAAGGAGAAAGGAGAAACAGATGGAGAAGGAGAAGGGAGAAGGAGAAGGAGAAAGGAGAAACAGATGGAGAAGGAGAAGGAGAGAGAGAAGGAGAAGGAGAAGGAGAAGGAGAAGGAGAAGGAGAAGGAGAAGGAGAAGGAGAAACAGATGGAGAAGGAGAAGGGAGAAGGAGAAGGAGAAAGGAGAAACAGATGGAGAAGGAGAAGGAGAGAGAGAAGGAGAAGGAGAAGGAGAAGGAGAAGGAGAAGGAGAAGGAGAAAGGAGAAACAGATGGAGAAGGAGAAGGGAGAAGGAGAAGGAGAAAGGAGAAACAGATGGAGAAGGAGAAGGAGAGAG
>JAMWET010006142.1:7500-35000 GCA_024036415.1 Prochilodus magdalenae
TCCGTGACTAACGCTCACGCTCCTCTCCGGGGCCGCACCAGGCCGACAGAGAGGGCCGAGCACGTGAGGCACAGCCCTACATGTGGCTCTGGAATGTTCTCTGCTGGGAAGATTCCTGTGAGGCCCAACGTAGGTTGGAGCAAAGCAGACCTCTAAGGAAGCTGGACTCCTCAGGGCGGAGGATCCCACAGACAGCTAGGAACTGTTTCTGGACCGCCTGATATACACGTATATACACATCTGCGTATACAGTCAGCGTATCAGCGGCCCCCAGGAGGAGGTGTGGGAGTGCGGTGGTGTTGGGGAGGAGGATAAAGGTACCAGGATCAATAACTGATGATATATTTACTGAGCTACACATACAGAAGTCTGTCTCTCAATATGGCGTCGGGCCGCCGTCTCCGCTAACTTCTGGACGTGTGCCAACCCACCCTCCGTCTCGGTGCTGAGCGGTGAAGTTAACTAACAGTGTAGAATCAGAAATCATGTTTACGCCATACGACATGGCCAAAGGAGTTCCCTGAATCAGCCCGGACGTCAGGAGGTGCACAGGCCTCTGTGTTTAACCCGCTGTGTGAAGACCCCGCCCTCCTGCTCAGCCCTCCGTCCCGGAGTAAACGAGAGGATGAGGCGATTAGAGCGAGGGAGGTTAAAGCTGGAGTTCAGCTAATTCAAGTAGCAGTTCCCGGAGCTGTTCCCTCAGCAGCTCCCTCAGCGCCAGAACGGAGCAGCTGCACCATTTAAGGTGGAACAGAGAACATGGGTGTGCAGCCAATTCCAGCCTCGCAGGTCCCGTGCTGAGAAGATCCCGGATGCGTTCCGGCACTCAGAGCTCATCTAGCCCGTGCTCCGGTCAGGACGCTGGACGGGTGGACGGAACCCCTCCAGATCGTCCTGGTGAACTTCAGCTCGTTATCCCGCTGAAGAGCGGAGGAGGCCGAGCTCAGCTAATCCTGATGGAGTGCGCTATGGAAGGCCGCTGGCTGGAGCGGTCCCGGCCAGGCCGTGATAATGACTTGTGCAGGCTCGGCGGTCGGCCTGCACATTTAAACCATTCACATTTCTGACTAATCGGCCGGCTTGGCTGACTTCTGCTCCTCATGCGTCTAACTGCTGTGGTTTCTGACCCAGACTAGCATCTTCCTCTTCTTCTGCATTCTTAAAGTGACAGCTTGGCAAAAAGACCGCCTCAGATTTACACAGCTGCTCAGCCCAGCCTAGCCCCGGTTTAAAGATCAGATCACTGGTCTGTGAATCAACTTTATTAAAGCACCATTTATTTATTAAACAAAGCTAATATGTCCCTGACAGTCCCCTCCCTTCTCTCTATGATGTCCTGCAGAGCTAGCTTTAGCATTAGCTAGAACGCTGCCCTAAAACATGTACACCATAACGGGCTTACCTGCAGGCTGATGAACACCAGGGTCATACCTGTACCACATACTAGGTACAATGATATCTAGCTGATCTCTATTAACATTCCCATCGTAGGCCTCTATTAGCTTATTAAAAGATGAAATTAAAGATGAATTATTACTAGATATTTTTAGATGTTTTATGTGTGTATCTGAAAATAAAGATTAAAGATTGAATAATAAAATAAGTGGTGTGTTATATGAGTTGACTAGTGTGATAATGAGCTTACAACAACAATCTAGAGATTATAAATAATTACATTTATTATTATACAGTAAATTTCGTCCCCAGGAGAGCAGTTTTGTAGGTTTGGGGCTGAAGCTTTAGCATCATTAGAGTTAGAACTCGGTAAACAGCACCAGCTGAAGACAGTCCTCTGATTTAGCGCCAGCAGTTTCACTCAGACTCTGACTGAAACTATGTGTGTGCTGGATAAAGATTGTACTTGCTCGGGTTTGTTTTTTAACTGAACCGGAAGAGAAGCTCATACTTCACTCATTAGCATGATGTGTTGTTAAGGAATCTCAAACAGACGTGCTAACTGTCTCTGACACGCAGTTCTCTAAATACCAGCCTGCTGGGCAGCTTCTGTTTTTAGCCATGTGACGGAACTCAGAACTTTTCAGCTTGGTTTTGTTGGAGTTGGGCCAACTTCCCCTAACCTGCTCTAAACAGCCGATGCTGAAACACATAGGCTTATATACCTGGACTGGGGTTTCGGAGGCAGTAGTCGTTCCAGGGTTTGGACTGGAATGACCTTGGGCCTGCCTGACCTTGCTCAGTCCCCATGAAGGCCGAGTTCTTGGTCGTTGATGGTCCCAGAGACACGTGTAGGTTCAGGTGGTTAAGATAAAATCAGATGTCTGTCTGTGTGTTGTAGACACGGAGAACCCTGGTTCCCATCACCTCCACCAGTGTAAACGATTCCCCACCAAACTGTTCTAAGCGATCTAAGCCAAGAACCACTTAGGAACCTTGATATTTATGGACTGCCCATTAGCAATGCTGGTCTGGATGTGGTTTGCCCCACTTAGCATCTCACACCGGTACACTTCCAGAGGAAGCTCAGACAGACTTTCCATGGGTCCCATGGAGGCATGGTCACAGACCAGGTTCTCCCCTCCCCGAGCGTCTTCTTTCCGCACGCCGCCGCTCACATTCTTGATATAATTAGAAGCACATTCTCTGTCATTTATGTTGAACAGGCCCGGGACCAGTTCTGCCTTCACTCAAAGCTGAGCAGCGGACCAGCCGAGGCGCAAACACGATACCCGCTCCTCTAGAGAAAGCTGCCAAGCCCCTGAAGAGCCTCCCTGAATCACTTGTCTCCTTATCCTCGGCCCTCCTCTGCAAATGTCACACGGCAACCAACGAGGCCGAGCCAGAAGAACTTCCTGGCGCATGCTCGGGGAGTTATTTTGGTTTGGGTTTGGAAACGGTGCCCCTACATCCAGGTTACACAACCACCAGAAATAACAACTTGGCCCCAATGCTGCAGCTTTGTAGAGCAGTCTGCTCCGGACCACCCGGACCACCCCGGAGCCATCACGGTTTGGTGGATATCGGCGTCCAGAGCCAGGGACCCTAATTACAGTCTCTGGGCTCTCTCGGACAGAATGGCTTCCTGAAGTCGCTCCTGAATGTGTCCGACGGCATTGTGAGGCCAGAGATTCCATTAGAGAGCCGCGGATATGGGAATTCTGGGTAATGCTGCCATGTTCCATATCAGATACGCTCACGAGTGCTCAGTCTAACGTGTGTAACTACCTGCCATGTATGTGTATGTAGCTTGCTAGCTTGAATGATGACTTTGTGAATTCCCCCAGTGTGGGCCGAATAAAGCATTACCTTATTATCCTATCTATCTATCTGTCTATCTATCTGTCTATCTATCTATCTATCTATCTATCTATCTATCTATCTACCTACCTACCTACCTACCTACCTACCTACCTACCTATCTATCTATCTTATACTGTATGTATAAAATAAGTAGCCCCTAAAACTAGCAACCGATGCAGCCAGTCACTTCCTATAACGTGATATCGGCCTCCACCTTCATGGCGGGGGGCTTTGTCCCACTCTTTGGAGGGACTGTCTTTAATTCAGCCTCATTAGAGGGTTTAGTCCCAGTTTAAACTCCGGCTCAAAGGTGCTTAGGTCAGGACTTTCACCTAAACCAGAACCTTAACTTAGTTTTCCTCTGAGTCATTCAGAGGCCGACTCGTCCTGCTGCATGACCACATCTCGACTTCCAGCAGAACGAAGATCAACGTACGGGCCTGGAGTATAACCCACTCACTCGCACGTGTAGCAGGCTAAAGATTTTACACAAGATGGCTGTACTAGCTCTGTACTAGCGCTGTACTAGCACTGTACTAGCACGGTACTAGCACTGTACTAGCACGGTACTAGCACTGTACTAGTTCTGTACTAGCACAATACTAGCATGGTACTAGCACTGTACTAGCTCTGTACTAGCACTGTACTAGCACTGTACTAGCACTGTACTAGCACTGTACTAGTTCTGTACTAGCACTGTACTAGCACTGTACTAGTTCTGTACTAGCACTGTACTAGTTCTGTACTAGCACTGTACTAGTTCTGTACTAGCACTGTACTAGCTCTGTACTAGCACTGTACTAGCTCTGTACTAGCACTGTACTAGCGCTGTACTAGCACTGTACTAGTTCTGTACTAGCACTGTACTAGCTTCCTAAACATTATCTCATTATCGCTGGGTGACCTTGGCACCACCCGTCCGTTACATGACTTCAAATGTCAAAACTCAAATACTGTGATGCAACACAGCTAGTCTGACACAGTACATTCAACATCCATTCAAAACAGTGGAACTGGTGGTGTTATATATGTTATAACATGTGTGGTTTACAACACTACTGCAACAGGATGTCAGTAATGAGTAGGTAATGATGTGGTGATTTTACACTAACTGTATTTAATTATTAATTAAATCTATCTGTTACTGAATAATAAATCAGATCGTAGTGAGCTTTACCACGGTCGGTATACAATAGTAAAATAACGCTAACAAGCTATACTTACCTAAAAATCACCTGCTTATTTTATAGTTCTTTGTGTGTAATATGTGTGTAATAAGTGTGTTATAGGTGTGTTATAAGTGTGTAATAAGTGTGATTAGAGGTGGTAATAAGTGTGTAATAAGTGTGTAATAAGTGTGTAATAAGTGTGTAATAAGTGTGATTAGAGGTGTGTAATAAGTGTGTAATAAGTGTGATTAGAGGTGGTAATAAGTGTGTAATAAGTGTGTAATAAGTGTGATTAGAGGTGTGTAATAAGTGTGTAATAGATGTGTAATAAGTGTGTAATAAGTGTGATTAGAGGTGGTAATAAGTGTGTAATAAGTGTGTAATAAGTGTGTAATAAGTGTGATTAGAGGTGGTAATAAGTAGTAAATTAAGGTGGTAACAAGTGTGTACTAAGTGTGACTTAGAGGTGTGTAATAAGTGTGTTACCTGTGGTAATATTTTGATTAGAGTGGGTAATAAGTGTGTGATAAGTGTGTAATAGGTGTGTTATAGGTGTGTTATAAGTGTGTAATAAGTGTGATTAGAGGTGGTAATAAGTGTGTAATAAGTGTGATTAGAGGTGTGTAATAAGTGTGTAATAAGTGTGTAATAAGTGTGATTAGAGGTGTGTAATAAGTGTGTAATAAGTGTGATGTGTGTAATAAGTGTGTAATAAGTGTGTAATAGGTGTGATGTGTGTAATAAGTGTGTAATAGGTGTGATGTGTGTAATAAGTGTGTAATAAGTGTGATTAGAGGTGGTAATAAGTGTGTAATAAGTGTGTAATAAGTGTGTAATAAGTGTGATTAGAGGTGGTAATAAGTGTGATTAGAGGTGGTAATAAGTGTGTAATAAGTGTGATTAGAGGTGTGTAATAAGTGTGTTATAAGTGTGTAATAAGTGTGATTAGAGGTGGTAATAAGGCAGTGATGTAATAAAAACACAAAGCTGAACTTCTAAACACTGTACCCACGCCTCCTAGTCATTCATAAATAAAAGGATGGGCACTGTCTCTCTATTCCTGGGAACAGCACGTGTCTATCGCTGGACCTACATGTGAAGTGTAGACCATGCTGAGCTGGTGTTCTGACCCGATGGAGGTGCAGTCAGTAATAAACAGGATGAGGAAGTAAGAGAGCTCGCTGTTTACAGCTGTACTACGGTGTAGGTTCTGCCTGTACCTCACACTGTGTCTGACTGTCTCAAACAGAAGCAGGAGAATCAGAACCTTCCAGCCCAGACACGGCCGACTGGGTTAATACCATCACACCTCACATACCTGTACTCACTTATTACTCTCTCTCAGTCCTCATAAAGGGCTAGAACATTAACAGGTCATTTATAACAGCCTTATTAACACCCCCACCACCTCCGGTTATTATTCAGCTCAGAAATGATTTATAGATTAACCCAGTTGCTGTAAGATCACCACATCATGACCTACTGTAAGCACAGTGCTACCCCACGCCATGGCTGACTGCTGTGGCTACGAGCTAACCGCTAGCCTGTGCGGGTCCCTTCCCAGCCGAGGGCTGCCTGCTCTACGTTTGATCCTGGTTTAAACCGTGCGGTCAGACCGTATATCCTGGTTAACGGTTTCCTGCTAGGGTGAGCTTTACATGCCTCGCTCTGCCTTCTCACAGGAACAGCCACCAAAGGTCGCCAGCCACCAACAAAGCCTGCAGCTTCAACTTCCTCAAACCTTCTGATCATGTGCTGCAGCCCAAATTAGGAAGCCAGACAGCCCCGAGATCAAACATCGATCTCATCCGCCAGGTTTCAGGGCGGGAGTGAAATCAATGAAGCGTTCGTTAAGTGTTCCAGGAGCAGCCCAGACACCGGCTTCAGCTCCTCGGAGGAGCCCGGGAGTGAGGAGCTAACCCGGCCTGGACCTTCACCTTCCTCCTCTGTTACTTCCTCTTTCACAGCCGCACCTTCAACACAGAGTCACGCCATGATGGCCGGCCGGTTATCTACCACACCGTAACGACTTTTACAGACTCGTTTACATATTTACACGGGGTCTTCAGCTTAATCTGCATTACTAGACACGACGAGATCATCAGTTACTCCCTCAGCACCATGCGCTCTGGCCCAAACTCCACCTTCCGGGAGTCCCAGCTCATTTTTACTATGGACCTTTTATACTAGAATTAAAGTTTATATGAACTGCACTGTGTGTGGACTGCACTGTGTGTGGACTGCACTGTATGCCACCTGCACTGTGTGTGGACTGCACTGTGTGTGGACTGCACTGTGTGTGGACTGCACTGTGTGTGGACTACACTGTGTGTGGACTACACTGTGTGTGGACTGCACTGTGTGTGGACTGCACTGTGTGTGGACTACACTGTGTGTGTGTGGACTGCACTGTGTGTGGACTGCACTGTGTGTGGACTGCACTGTGTGTGTGTGGACTGCACTGTGTGTGGACTGCACTGTGTGTGGACTGCACTGTGTGTGGACTGCACTGTGTGTGGACTGCACTGTGTGTGGACTGCACTGTGTGTGAACTACACTGTGTGTGGACTGCACTGTGTGTGGACTGCACTGTGTGTGGACTGCACTGTATGCCACCTGCAGTGTGTGTGGACTGCACTGTGTGTGGACTGCACTGTATGCCACCTGCAGTGTGTGTGGACTGCACTGTGTGTGGACTACACTGTATGCCACCTGCAGTGTGTGTGGACTGCACTGTGTGTGGACTACACTGTATGCCACCTGCAGTGTGTGTGGACTGCACTGTGTGTGGACTGCACTGTGTGTGGACTGCACTGTGTGTGTGTGGACTGCACTGTGTGTGGACTGCACTGTATGCCACCTGCAGTGTGTGTGAACGCCAGTTCGCCGTTTTGGACTCCAACCAAACTGATATCAAAGATAAGGTTCTGAGCTTATCGTGCGCGGGAAAGTGTGACGCAGTGTTGTCGTGACGATCTCTGCTGGAATACACACAGAACACTCGTCAGACTGTGAACCAAAATCACACCGGCTTTCATATTCATCAGACGGGACGCTGGATCTCCCAGTGTGACACGACCTTCCCCAAAAATCACTGGCCTTCATTTCCCAGCAAATCCCTTCCAGGAACCAGATGGCTGCGGAACTAGGTCAACCATTAACCAGCTAACATCTCAAAGAAGCAACCAACACGAGAGCGGGCCGCTCCAAAGAGCAGATCCCGGCCCTCTAACCTCACAGCACAGAGCAGCCACCGGAGACGAGGAGGAGACACCAGCCCTGAGAGGAGCGGAGCAGCCAGGCTCCTGGTGGGTAGAGCCATACGCCAACAACAAAGACCTGTCTGTGCGGGTCTGGCCTCGAGACTGGTACTGCTGGTTGTTCCTCCACTGGCAAAACATGTTCCTCCATCAGATACCATCCCCCCACGCTCATGAGCCTGGAAACCTCAGGTGAGCTGGATATCACAGCCACGTTCTGAGGAGGAGCTGGTCAGATCCATCCGCCTTACCATGCAGCACAGCAGCGTATCCAGAACCACCTCCCGTAGGAACTTTCAGGAGCTTTCAGAGGGGGGCGTCTGGTTACCTTCACCACCAAGGACTCACCGTACAGCACCATAAAGGGTTCTGCTTTCCTCCCTAAGACTCTGTACAGAACCACACACAGGCATTTCCCCATGCAGGGAGGGGAAGCGTGCGGAGCGCCTCTGTGAGTGTTCATGGTGTATACAGAACCGCTGCCTTTACTGAAGAACCCTTGATGTTTCTGAGGAGTTAAATGTTAAATGGCCATTAAGCACTTTAAAGGGCCGTCGCTTTATTTAAACACAGATAAACATCAACAAGCCAGAGGTGCGGGAACCCAGCACAATCTGGCAACCCTTTCAATTTCTCCACATTCTTCCGGGGTGGAGGACAGGCGTGGTTCCTGGACACAGACTGATCTGGGTTCATGTCTATCTCCGTTATTATGACGAGTTTAGATTTAGAGTTTAGATTAACACGGCTTTTGTGAAATACAACATTATGTAATTATGCTATCTGAACAGGGAGGCGACCTTTAACCTTTTGGGCTCTGTGACCATGTGACCATGTTTACAACTTTCTTTACGTTTTAAAGAACATGCCTAGTCCATAAGCCCGTTAGGCGTCTGGGAACCTGTACAGCAGCGGCTAGTGAAACGCCTAGCATGTGGCTGACTTCCCCTCAGCTACCCTTACCGCGGAGAAGCACCCCACAGCATTCCTCCAGATGAATCACACGCTTCCGGTCTGCCCTCCACGCGGCTCGTCCGCTCAGCCAAACGCCTGCAGCTGTTTAAACGAGCTGCTTCAGGGACTCCACCTCGGCCCCGACCGAAGGGCCTCCTCCACCGCCTGCCTGAACGAGGCAGGTACAGCACTACCCGCTCCTGTGCACTGGCCTCCTGCTCAAACCCAGTCCACTCCTGCCGCCCTGGACTCCTATAGGATAGGGTTCTTCAAGGGTTCTTCAGTAAAGGGAACCGTGAGCTGTATAGGAAACCCATTAATGGCTAGATGGCCATTCAGACTGATGGAGAACGTGCTGAATATGGTTCTATATGACATCTGTATATGGTTCTATGGCACCAAAAAGTGTTCTTCCTGAAAGGTAATGGGGATGGTTCTATATAGAACCCTGACCACTCTAAGAACCTTTTGCATGCTGAAATGACTTTGCATCGGTGCAATGATTCAGACTGATGTATCTGGTTCTACACGGCACCAGAAAGGGTTCTGCCAGGCTTGCAGCATTAGAGGAACCCTTTCCCAGTCCGAGGAACTCCTGCAGTATGCAAATAGTTCCATACAGAACTCAGTTCTAAAGAAACCATTCCCTGTTCTGCAGAACTCCTGACGAGTATTCCGACCATCCCGGAGAGTTGAGTACGGGTTCACACAGGTCCAGTTGATCTACCTTATAATTCTCTTTTTTAGATAGCTGTACGTGTATTATACGATCATTCCCCGACGCTTCTGCTGCTAGAAGTTCTAGGTCACTCTAAGACACAGGTTAGAACCGAGGCTAATCACGCGGCGGTGTAGTGAGAAACCTGTCTGACTAAAACCACTGAGGACTGAAGGAGTTGCACGGTGTTGGAGGTCTGCTAATAAGGACCCAGGGTCTCTTCTCCTTAGCGATACCGCAGCATGCTGGTCCAGGTAACAGCAGCTACATCGGCTAGTGTGGTAAGCTAAGCCGGGCAGAGCTGCCCAGATAGCAGGATATACGGGCACGCTGGCCTGATAAGGTCGGCACCCCATGACTCTCCGTCACCTCTGGTCCACCCTCGGACCACCCAGGCTACAGGTCTTTAATCTGCTGACACTGATTCAGTGTATCTTTTAATTTCAGACGATAAACCCAAACAAACCCTGCTGAGTCTGAAGCGCGCTCACCGAACTGTCCGAACAGTAACAGTTAGAAATCTGAATCTATACGGGACACGGGAACAAAACGGCATTCTGTCCATCACCGCCCTACACCGCCTCCCAGAAAACACGGAGACCCTCACCAGCAGACCACCAGCTGCGCCATCACCGGGCCAACAGAGGTCCACTATCCTCCTGCTAACGGGAGGGCTAAGACGCTAACGCCTGCAGGCTCACTGATATACGCCTCACCCCCAACACAGGCTACATACAGGATCACATGCTCTGGTCCTATTACAGCCCGCCTCTCTGAAACACTACCCCACCTCTCCCATCATCTCCCCACCAAGCGTAACAGAGTTACAGTGACAGCCGTTAAACACCTTCACACCGTCCGCACGCTCAAACCAGCCAAGGAGCCTACACCGAAAACCGGGCGCTTCAGCTGTACGGGTCCCGCACGAGCACAAGCCCTCAGAAGGTTCCGAAAGATCCTCAGTGATCCACCAGAAGCCCACAACGCTAGCACGACGGGTCCAACAGAACCCGAATCTCAGCATGGAGAAAGAGCAGCGCGGCCCAGCGTCTCCGAGGACAGCCGCTCAGGCTCTGGTGGAGGAGTCGTCTCGCTTGGCTGACAGCATTATCTTCTGCATCAGAGCAGCGGTGACTGGCCAGACGCTAGCGGAGCTCACAGGACTCCATTTCACACACACTCAGCCACTGCAGCGTCGCAGCCACCGCTGACACTGGTCAGCCACCATTTTGTGCTGCTCAAGGCCATGAAGAGGGCCTTTCTCTCTCGCTCCTCCACGCTCCTCCACGCTCCTCCACCCCCCTGCCCACTTTTACAAGCCTGCTATCTTATTACACAGATGGGATGGAGTAACCTAGAGCGGAGACCTTAGCCAGCTTCCGTTCTAGCCTTTCCTTCTCTGTGTGTGTGTGTGTGTGCGTGTGTGTGCGTGTGTACACGTGTGTGTGTAAGAGAGAGAGTGTGTGTATAGTGTGTTTGTGTGTAAAAGTGTGTGTGTGTGTGTGAGCGTGTGTGTGCATATGTGTGTGTGTGTGTGTGTGTGTGTGTAAGAGTGAGTGTGTGTGTATGAGTGTGTAAGAGTGTGTGTGTGTGTAAGAGTGAGTGAGTGTGCATGTGTGTAAGAGTGTGTGTGTGTGAGTGTGTGTTAGAGAGTGTAAGTGTGTGTGTAAGTGTGCGTGTGTGTGTGTGTAAGAGAGTGTGTGTGTGCATGTGTAAGAGTGTGTGTGTGCATGTGTAAGAGTGTGTGTGTCTGTGTGTGTGTGTTAGAGAGTGTGTGTGCGAGAGAGTGTGTGTGTGGGTGTGTGTGTGTTAGAGAGTGTGTGTGTGCGTGTGTAAGAGTGTAAGAGTGTGTGTGTGCGTGTGTAAGAGTGTGTGTGTGTTAGAGAGTGTGTGTGCGAGAGAGTGTGTGTTAGAGAGTGTGTGTGTTAGAGAGTGTAAGTGTTAGAGAGTGTGTGTGTGTGTTAGAGAGTGTGTGTGTGTGTTAGAGAGTGTGTGTGCGAGAGAGTGTGTGTGTGAGCGTGTGTGTGCGTATGTGTGTGTGTGTGTGTGTGTGTGTGTTAGAGAGTGTGTGTGTGAGCGTGTGTGTGCGTATGTGTGTGGGTGTGTGTGTGTTAGAGAGTGTGTGTGTGCGTATGTGTGTGGGTGTGTGTGTGTTAGAGAGTGTGTGTGTGTGTTAGAGAGTGTGTGTGCGAGAGTGTGTGTGTTAGAGAGTGTGTGTGTGTGTTAGAGAGTGTGTGTGCGAGAGAGTGTGTGTGTGGGTGTGTGTGTGTTAGAGAGTGTGTGTGTGTGTGTAAGAGTGTGTGTGTGCGTGTGTAAGAGTGTGTGTGTGTTAGAGAGTGTGTGTGCGAGAGAGTGTGTGTGTTAGAGAGTGTGTGTGTTAGAGAGTGTCTGTTAGAGAGTGTAAGTGTTAGAGAGTGTGTGTGTGTGTTAGAGAGTGTGTGTGCGAGCGTGTGTGTGTCTGTGTGTGTGTGTTAGAGAGTGTGTGTGTTAGAGAGTGTGTGTGCGAGCGTGTGTGTGTCTGTGTGTGTGTGTTAGAGAGTGTGTGTCTGTGTGTGTGTGTTAGAGAGTGTGTGTGCGAGAGAGTGTGTGTGCGAGAGCGTGTGTGTGTGTTAGAGAGTGTGTGTGCGAGAGCGTGCGAGTGTGCGAGTGTGTCTGCTCGTATTGCCATTGGTGCTTGTGAAGCAGAACTAAGAAGCCCTCTTTGTGGAAGGCCACCTCAAGGTCCTCTCCACTGCTGACACAGTCTCAGCAGATCTGATGACATGCCCTGAAGAAGCTGAATCCAGTTCCGATTCAGACACTCCCCGCCTCCTCCTCACGGCCTGGGAGGAATACAGGAGGTGAGGCTCTGTCTCAACATGAAGACCAGGAGAACCAGAGAGAACGGAGAGCCGCCAGATGGTTCTAACGTCAGACAGGGACGGTGACTGTTCCAGGAAGGTTGATCTGGATCTAGACTCTACGTCTCTGGATCTAGACTCTACGTCTCTGGATCTAGACTCTACGTCTCTGGATCTAGACTCTACGTCTCTGGATCTAGACTCTACGTCTCTGGATCTAGACTCTACGTCTCTGTTTTACAGAACGTGAATGGCGGCAGCTGCTCACTCCGTGGTAAAGCTTCTGAAGGTGGAACCGGAAATGACCAGGCTCCTCACCTGGAGTCCTCTTCAGCCGTGTTGTTACAGCGTCGCATGATTCTATTCTTTTCTATTCTATTCTAGTCTGCTCTGTTCTGTTCTAAGCGACTAGTCGACATATCTGCAGTTATCTAGAGCCGATCGACTCTAGAACGATGCTGGATTGCGGATTAATACTGTGTGGAACTGAATCCAGAATAGAGTTTACGGGTTTGGGCTCAGGCCTGTTTCTGTTGGCCGAGAAGACCTGCTTACTTCTGGTTGAGGTTCAGAGCTGAGAGGCTCCGGCAACCCAACACTATGACTCAACCAACTTGTACAAAGATGGTTCTCTAAGGGTTCTTTAGTAAAGACAGAGGTTCTATATAAAACCTTTAGTGGGTCACACCTTGACGTCGATGGTGAATGTGTTGTATACAGTTCTACATAGAACCTTTTTGAAAACACATAGCACCAGAAAAGGTTCTCCTATTATTCCAAGCCTGGCATCGTAAACACAGCCAAAAATGTGTTGGTGCTACCGTAACCTTAAGAACCGTTCCACCAGCGTAGAACACTTTAAGCAGCTCCTTCAGTGGAGGGGAGTGGTCCCAGCCCGCCACGAGCAACCCAGCGGTGGCAGTGGCAAAGAACAAATCCCTAAGAGGAACCTTGATAGAAACCCAGGCTCACGGAAGGAACCCACCCCTCTGGTGGCCCCCGGATGGAGAGAGAGAGAGAGAGAGAGAGAGAGAGAGCTAATGAGAATGAGCTCAGTGCTTCTGGTTAATCCAGGAAGCAGAACCTGAAGTTAGAACCTATAAACGTGTTTATTACATGGTACGGTCTTTCAGTGCAGCCAGGAAGTGTTCCAGATATATGCCTTATGTGTTCTAGATAACTGTGATCGGTTCTATCGGTATATGAGTCGGGAGTGTAGGCTAACAGCCCCTGTGGCACGACCAGTTACCATCCGTATGTGATCACCATCTGAACAGAAACGTGTCCAAGTCCTCTGTGGGTTAGCACCACCATCTAAACCAACGCTGAAGAACACCTACAGGGTTTACATGACACGGAGAACCTCTACTGGTTCCACGTTAGGAGAGCTTAACGAACAAAAAAAGTGCTGACCCGGCTCTGGACTCTAAACCCAGTCCGTCATTCGGGATGGCAGGGGAAGCTCCGGACGGCCTGCAGACCTTCAGCTGAGGACCACAGGCCAGCGCTAATCAATTACCGGCCCATGTGACCTGCCCCTGACGAACCGGACCAGAGAACCAGCTATGCTACTCAATAGACTCGCATAGTGCAGCTCGCATAGTGCAGCTCGCATAGCGCAGCTCGCATAGTGCAGCTGAGTGAGTGTGAACACGTCCTCTACAGGCTCGCACAGTGCAGCTCGCAAACCTAATAGTGTCACGTGGAAGCTCACATAAAGCCAGCTCCCTATGCAGCTCTGCACCGGACAGGCTGGCATGGTTCACCTAAGCACTCAGTTCTCTATCAAAATAAAAGTCCCTGCTTTATTAACATAATGAATGAACCGGTCTAAGAGGAACCCGGTGTGTCCTGAATTCATGTCCTAACTCATCAGGAGCTGAGGATCATATGAACCTGTCTGTACTAACTACCTGCATTTACCGTCCCAGCCTCAGAGCTGGCGGAGCGCCCAGTCATCTGAATGTGCATCTCCCTTTATCTCCTCCTTCTGCGCATGTATACATATATGTGACCCCATGTGACCTGTCCTGGTCCTCTCGAGCCACCCTAATGACGGACGCCCCTCGAGGACGCTTTATTCCATGAAGGATTGATGAGGAGCAGGAGGGGCGCCTGCGGATCCCAGAGGTCATAAAGCTGGAGAATAACCAGGAAGTGTTTTTCCACTGAGACAGTTCCTTCAGGAAACCATGGACTGTTCCGCCTCTCTGCGCTTGGCACCATTCGGGTAGGTTTGCTGGGCCAACGCCTGTTAAGATCAAACTGCATTATGGATCAAAGACCGGACCAGGCTTCAGGAATTCTCCACCTGAGAAGGAATGCTTCCCGTACTTCAGACGTGTGGGGAGGCACTTCTGGGTGCTGTGCTCAGGCGAAAGACGGAGCAACACCTGGCAGGATTTGGCAGGAATTCCTTTCACACATAGCTGCATTCGGAGAACTTCTCCGAGGAGATTCCTTTACAGCGGCACCTCTGGAGCTAGCAGCTGACCCACACTGGCCGCTCTTTTACCCCACAGCAGAAATTCCTTCATACCTTCACACTTACAGTATCTGCCTGGCTACGGTCGATCTGGAGGAAGTTCAGGCCAGACTTTCCACTGCCGGTGGACCTCCGCCAAACGTTCGCAGCTTTGCCTCCTTCCACGCAATCCTGACATTGCAGATACTACAGTTACAGCATGCGGGTGGAGTTACATGCTGGTCTTCAGGCCTTCAAGGACACGCACGTCTTTGGCTGGCCCGGCTCTCCTTCTGTCCTTTTAGAGGCACACGAGCGGACGTTCTCAGATCAGCGGTTTTCCAGCTGAAACGGGAAAGATTAAACCAGGTCCCGGACCAACCGGACTTCCTCGTGCCTGTACGCAGTGAAGGTGCAGTGACGGCGTCTTTGCTAGGTTAGTGTTTTCCATCTCACTGAGCCGAGATGTTTACAGCCACAGCAAAACTCCAACTTGTGGTGGAAACACGAGAGACCCATTAATATTAACCGGCCGGTGAGGCCTTCAGCCGTCCAGTTCTTCAATGTTTAATCAGACTTGGAAACCAGCACCTCTCCAGCACAGAGGAACCCAAGCAGTGGATCTCTCTCTCCCCCCACAAGACCACTCCTGTTCCCACTGAAAGGAAGCCTTGTCCTGGTTGGGCCCAGGGCCTCCAAAGGGAACAGGCTTCTCCATACAGCGCTGGATTTTTCCATTCACAGTGACGAGCCTGGAAGAATTTGTGCACACGCTGTCTTGCTTCAAAAGAACAGGGGGCCAGTCTAGATGTCTTAAGTTGTCTTGCAGATGCACTGGCGACCAGGACGCCGTATTCCATTACCCCGCAGCACTTCTATCGGTTTCTGAGCTTGTATATATTTCCTGGGGAGAGGAATCTTCATGAAGCTAGAAGCTAGCCCGTCACTTTAGCACGCAGCTGTCAGAGTCAGACACCCGACTCACTGTGGCACCAATCCATTCCTGGTCTGATCTGAGGAGACCGTATCCTTCTTAACTCCGGGCTTGGCTCAAACACACGTCCTACTGCTAGCTACAGAGTGCTAGCTAACTAGCAAGCTGCTTTTATTACCAAGAACAAATGAGAACACACAGAGCTAGCTGTCTAGAACTGGAACACGATTCCCATCATCACTGGCGCAGAGTTAAAACGAGCTCGGGTGTAGTTGGGGTGAATCTGGACCCCAACAGAGCCAGCAGGCAGGTCATTATTATTATCATTATTATTATCATTATTATTATCATTATTATTATTATTATCATTACTATTATTATTATTCTATTGTACTACATAATATTAGTAATAATAATAATAAACAATAACTATGGTTATTAAAAGCCATATATTCTACATTTCCTTATAGTCCATTCGTCCCTGATATCTTCATGAGCTCTGCTCTCCAGGGTACATCTGTTGGTTGTTGTGACATCACAAACTCAGTCTGGTTTCTGTGTATATGGACTATCTGGATCTCTAATGATTCATATATTCTGTGACACACTGCCTAAAGTAACCGAAGTAGCATGTGGATATTAAAGGGAACATTAGACTACACACTCAAAATCTGAAATATCTAACAGCACTACCAAACAGGGGCATCTAAACGCCCGAGGGGGCGGCTGGCGTCGGAGCCGGCGTCGGGGGACTCAGGAAACGGAGGATCAGCGTTCTGCGCGCGTCAGCGTTAGCAGGTCCTGTGCAAAGTGCTTCCATTCCTAATGGCTCAGGATGCCCAGAGTTCAGAGCGCCGGAGAAGCGAGGAGAGCGCCGCCTGCAGCAGAACCCCCTCGCCATCTCAAACGCCGGAACCGCCTAAAGGCCAAAGCCTACCGGTTTCCAAATGGGCAGTCGTAGAGACTCCAGGGTTCTGTACAGTGGAGGTGATGGGAACCAGGGTTCTCCAGGGTTCTCCATGTCTACAACACACATACAGACTTCTAGCTAAACCACCAGTGAGCCTACAGGTGAGCAGGGCAGCCCGCTAAGGGAGAGGACTCCTCGGAGAGACACCTCCAGAATCCACACGGCGCTCAGCCAGGGACTGCAGTCGGGCCGCTACGGAGCCGGTCAGTCCCAGCTTCAGAATCATTCAGCTCTTTCATGTGAGGCTTGCAGTCACGATGGCACTACGGAGGTGTACCATACGACAACATGGAACCATAACATTTCACAACCGTGGGTGGGACACACAGGGTACATGGACAGCGCTTGTAGAACACTGACCGGCATGGTTCATTTACTGGACTGGACGTACTGAGTACAGCGCCTCACAGCCTCCTTAAGGAGTTAGAGGCCGCAGATAAAAGCGCAGATGAAAGAAACGAGAGATTTTAAATCTATAAACAGTGTAAATCTGAATTAATAAGGGACTACCGCACCTCACAGCGCCCCCGCACGTACGTCTCCACCGCACGAAGAACCATAAACTCAAAACAATCACAAAGCATCACCAGGCAGCACATTCAGAACCACCTCCTGCAGGAACTGTGTGTGCGGGAGCTCATAGAGGGGACGTCTGGTTACCTTCACCACCACTGGGAACAGAGCATCTCATACCAAACCGCTCTGAATCAGCTGAGCTGGACTAATACCTACCGAGCTCCCCTGACATTTAGTCAGTGACTTCCCCTTTAGACCTGCACCCACACCACCCCGTCACCCGCACACACTGGGAAACGGCGTCACCGGGTGAGGAAGAGCTCTGAAGTGAGTTTTGGTGAAACTGAAGGAGAGTGCAGAGACAGAAAGAGCGCCTGTCTCCTATCAAATCTGCTCTGTGGTCTGAGGTGGCAACAGAAAGCAGACTGCCACTTCCTATCTCTGGATCCCGGGGGTGGGGGGGTGGGGGGGTGAAGACTTCCTCTACAGTCATGCACAACAAGACGGCGCTCAGACACACACCTACAGAGCGGAGGGGAAGGTGAACGGCCACACGGGCTCCTCAGAGACAGTTTTATCCCAGAGCTGATTGGTTAGATGATTTTGTGAATCCATTTCAGATGCAGGGTTATTATGGGATGGGATAAACATTTCAACAGCCAATGCAGCCCTGTGCTGTAAGGACAAGCTGACTGAGAGGATGAGCGTTTAAATGTTCCGAGCTGCAGATCGTCTGAGTTTCAGTATCAGTAATGAGACTCCCCCGAGGCCTCCGGGTTCCAGAGAGAGCGCACAGAGCAGGTCGTCCGGTGTGTGTACCAGATTCACCCCAAACATCCAGTAACGCCTGACTGAAAACGGAAAGACGTTACCATGGTGAGCCCAGCTTAAACCGCTGATCAGACCTGTCTGAGAACTGTGTGGGCGTGGCTAATGAGCAGCATGACTGACAGCTCTCTGTCCACCAGTCCTGACTGGACCAAAAGCCACGGACAGGCGTTTGCTCACTGTCACATGGTGAGGTCGTCGGATTCAGGCTCCGGTACCGGCGGCACCGTTAGAGAGTGGATCTTTTGGGCATCGTGATGTGTCCAGAGACCCCAGGCCCTAAGGCCCACCCCCAGAAGGACCAGCCACTCCTTTCTGCCACTGCCTCAAGGAGCTTCAATGACCATAGTCCGCCTTGAAGCGCGCCCCGCGTGCGGCAGGACCGTCTCCCAGGTGTACAAACGTGTCTGCGTGAAAGGAAGCCCAGAACTGGCAACAAATGATGGTGGGAAGCCGTCGGAGGAGGGGGGCAATGATCCTCAATAATTAACCATTCAGCAAAACCGTGTTAATCAGATCAACCCGTTCAGCGTTAATGCAAATCAATTAGCCCGGTCTTGCGGCACAAGAAGAACCAATTAGATGATCCATAAACCCGGCTCCGCGTACAGTCACCCAGCGTGTGATGTTAAATTAATGGCGGTTTGCTCGACCAATTAAAAAGTTACATAACTTTGGGGGAAAGCTTTCAGAAGCAGCCCTGATCTGAGCGCGCTCCGGAGGTCCCTCAGAAGGAGAGGCCGCTCCGATAAGGGAGCGCAGCACCGCAGGCCGGTCTGTATGAGCGAGAGCAGCGCAGCCATTCCCCAGGAGCCAGGCATCATGTCAAGAAAGCAGCCACTGGACCGCTTCAGACGCCTTTCCCCAGGAGCCAGGCCATCCCCCCCCCCTCATCGTCCTACACTCCCCCCCTCTCCCCTAAAGCCCCCCCCCCTCCCCCAGCCTCCTCCCCCTCCCGCTTCTCAATCCGTCTCTCTCTCCTCTTTTCTCTCTCTCCTCTCTCTTCTCCCTCCCTCCTCCTCTCTCTCTCTCCTCTCTCCCTCTTCTCTCTCTCTCTCTCCTCTCTCTCTCTCATCTCTCCCTCTCTTCCCTTCTCTCTCCTCTCCTCTCTCTCTCTCCTTCTCTCTCATCTCTCTCACTCTCTCTCCTCCCTTTCTCTCACTCTCTCTCCTCTCTCTCTCTCTCTCCCTCTCTCTCTCTCCCTCTCTCTCTCACCTCTCTCTCCTCTCTCTCTCACCTCTCCCTCTCTCTCATCTCTCTCTCTCTCGAGCTCTCTCATCTCTCCCTCTCCTCTCGCCCTCTCCTCTGTCTCTCTCTCTCTCTCCCTCTCCCTCCTCTCTCTTTCTCCATATCCTTCTCCGGTTCCACCTCTCTCCTCCCTCTCTCTCTCTCCTCTCTCTCCTCTCTCTCTCTCCCTCTCTCCTAACTACGTTCCCTCTCTCTCGTCTCTTTCTCTCTTCCCTCTCTTCTCCTCTCTCTCCCCACTCTCTCTCTTCTCCTCTCCCGTCTCTCTCTCCTCGTCTCCTGGCTATTCTTCTTCTCCTCGTCTCCTGTCATCTCTCTTTATCTTTCCTCATTCCTCACCCTCTCTCCCTGCGTTCAGCTTCAGCCCCTCCTCAGCTCTCCTCAAACAGTCTTCTCTCCCTCGGTCATCCCTCTCCCGGGGGGGTCCTCTCTCCCTCTCCTGGTGGCTCTCTCTCGCAGTCTCTCTCTCTCTCTCCTTCCGTCTCTCTACGCCCGCCCCCTCCGTGCACCCGTCTCTCCTCTCCCACCGTCGCGTCATGAGCGGCGGTGTCACTCTTCTCTCTCACCCTTATCTCCGGTGTCCGTGTGTGCCCTCTCCTCTCTAATCGTGCCGCTCCGGGGTTCAGCTCTCCCATCGTCGCTCTCCGGACCTCCCGTGCCCGGTCCTCTTGTCTCCCCCTCTCCCTCCTCCCCTCACTCCTCTCCTCATTCTCTGCCGGCTCATCATCTCTCGCTCTCACCTCTCCTCACCGTCACCTCTAACTCTCCTCCCCACCGTTCCCCTCCCTCTCCCTGTGCCAGCTCTCCCTCCTCTCCCGACGAGCTCCCCTCTCCTCCTCCCAGGAGCCACTCTCTCAGTCACACCTGACGTCAGTGACCTTTCCCTCTCTCCCCGTCTACTCCGATCCCCCCCCCCCTCTCCTCGATCCTTCTCATCTCTCTCATTCTCTTCTCATCAGTCCACTCCCACTCTCCCCTCTCACCGCTCCTGCTCATCCTCTCCGTCTTCACCTCTCTCTCTCTCTCTCTCTCACTCTCCTCTCCCTCCTCCCTCCCTCTCTCTCTCTCCCTCAGCCCCATCTCCCCTTCGCTCTGTCATCTCACATCTCCCTCCCTCTCCTCCCCTCTCTCCTCCCTCTCTCTCCCTCGCTCCTCTGCTCTTCATCTCCTCTCTTCTCTCTCTCTCTCTCTCCATCTCCCCCTCTATCTGCTTCGTCTCCTCTTTTCTCCCGCCCTCACTAACTCCTCCACTCTCTCTCTCCCCTTCCTCTCTTCTACCCCTCCTCCTCACGTCCCCTTCTATCTCCCCTCTCTCTTCTCTGTTGCTCCTTCTCCCTCCTCTCCTCTCCATCCGCCCTCTCTCTCTCTCGGTCTTCATCTCTCCGTCCCTCTCTCCGGCCCTGCGTCTCTCTCTCCTCTCTCCGTCAGTCTCTCCTCTCTTCCTCTCCCCTCTCCTCTCTCTCGTCCTCTGTGTTTCTCCTTCCTCCCTCTCTACGCCTGTCTTCTCTCTTCTCCTCTCTCTCACTCTCTCTCTCTCTGCTCCCTCTTCTCTTCTCTCCTCCACTCCATCCCTCTCTTCTCTCTCTCCTCCATCTTCCTCTCACCTCCTCTCTCTCATCTTCCTCCATCCTCTCTCTCTCCTCTCTCCCTCTCCCACCGGTCATTGTCTCCTCAAGTCTACGTCCTTCCTCTCCCTCCCAATCTCTGTCTTCCTTTCCTTCTCTGCCTCACACGCTTCTCCTCCCGTCCTTTTTTCGGCCTTCCTCTCTTTCTCCCCCACCTCGCCCTCCTCGCTCCTACCTCTCCTTCATCTCTCTCTCTCTGCTTCCCTTTCTCCTCTCCTCTCAATCCCTCTCTCTCCCTCTCTTCTCTCCCTCATCCTCCTATTTCGTCTCCTCTCTCCTTTCTCCTCCTCCGCCTCTCCCTCCTCTCTTCTCCGCTCTACTTTCTCTCTCTCTCCCTCTCTTCTTCCTGTCCGCTCTCCCTCTCGTCTCCTCTTCTCCCTCATTATCGCCTCCACCTTACAGCCAAGGTTACCCGGACAGTGCCGTCCTCTCTTATCCGGGCCCCCCACCCCCGGCCCCACCATTGTCTGCCCCTCCTCCTCAGCCCCTTGGTCCTCGGTCCGACCTCCCTCCCTCTCTTCCCCCCTCCAGTCCCTCTCCCTCTCCCTCTCCCTCTCCCTCTCTCTCTCTCCCTCTCTCTCTCTCCCCCTCTCTCTCTCTCTCTCTCTCTCTCCCGCGCTCTCTCTCTCTCTCCCCCTCTCTCTCTCTCTCTCCCTCCCTCTCTCTCTCCCCCTCCTCCCCCCCCCTCTTTCTGCTGCCTGAAGAATCAGCTCAGGGTTTCAGAGGTTGTGAGCTTTCCACCACTTCCTCCTGTGGCCTGTCTGGACTGAGAGGTCCATTTTGTTGCACACTTCACTTATTTTCCACCCCGTCCATCAAAATGGAGGCCTGTCATCTTGCCTCGACAACAAAGGGAAGTTCACCTTCCTCTCGGTCTTACAAGAACACCCTGAACCGTCTCCTACATGTAGAACCAGTGGGCTCTCCTGGCAGATTTAGGGAGGGGTGGGCCGATATCCGAGACTGATCTGCTGATCAGTTTAACAGGGTCCAGCTAGATTACCTCACAGAGACATACCACACACCTATAGCACAGTGATGCACTACGTCACCACCGAGCACAGGGTGGAGGGACCAGAACACCACTGACCCGCACGCCTCATTACAGAGTGAGCATAATCACACCTGTTCAACTGGATTTAACTCAGCACAGGTTCTATAAACAAACAATAAACAGCTCTCACTGTACATTATCATTATTATTATCATTATTATTATTATCACTATTATTATCACTATTATTATTATTATTACTGTTATTATTATTATTATTATTATTATTATTATTACCGTTATTATTATTATTATTATTATTATTATTGTTATTATCACTGTTATTATTATTATTATTATTATTATTGTTATTATCATTATTATTATCATTATTATTATTATCACTATTATTATTATTATTATTATTATTATTATTACCGTTATTATTATTATTATTATTATTATTATCATTATCATTATTATTATTATTATCACTGTTATTATTGTCATTATTATTATTATTATTATTATTATTACTGTTATTATTATTATTATTATTATTATTATTATTACTGTTATTATTATTATTATTATTATTATTATTATTATCATTATTATTGTCATCATCATCATTATTATTATTATTATTATTATTGTTATTATTATTGTCATCATTGTTGTTGTTATTGACGTTGTTTGTTCTACACATTCTAAACCGGCAGCTCACCTACACTGCCCGTCCCAGGTAAACATACATCTATCTAATGTGCTAGAATCTCTTTAATACCAGTACGTACAGTTCAGCACATTGCTGCGCGTTACAGTACCTCTGGCCTCGGCAGTACTTTAGTGTACTGAGGAGAAGTATAGTGAGTAATGTACTGAAACACACTTTAATATCTGTAAAGGAATCTCAGTAGTGCACTTCAGTACAGTTCTACTGCAGCATGTGTTCGTCAGTGTACTGTTCTCCCGGGACGTATTAAAACAGAAACAGGTTCCATAACTTTATCGTTACTCCCCTTTTTCATAAACACTTTATTCTGCAAACCAGCCATAATAAGCCCCTCCCCCAACACGGGTGTGGTGTGTGGAACCCGTCTGAAACAGTTTTCACACCTGCTCAAAGGTACCGAAGCCACCGAGCAAGCGGCTCTGGATCCGGAAAAAACTCAACTTCCCTTAGACAACCAGCAAGGCATGTCACCTGAGTGAGGAGCAGCATACACTACTAACTCAGTAATAACTCAGTAATAACTTAGTAATAACTCACTAATAACTCAGTAATAACACACTACTAACTCAGTAATAACTCAGTAATAACACAGTAATAACACACTACTAACTAAGTAATAACACACTACTAACTAAGTAATAACACACTACTAACTCAGTAATAACTTAGTAATAACACACTACTAACTCAGTAATAACACACTACTAACTCAGTAATAACACACTAATAACTCAGTAATAACACACTAATAACTCAGTAATAACTTAGTAATAACACACTACTAACTCAGTAATAACACACTACTAACTCAGTAATAACACAGTAATAACTCAGTAATAACACACTAATAACTCAGTAATAACACACTACTAACTCAGTAATAACGCACTACTATCTCAGTAATAACTCAGTAATAACACACTACTAACTCAGTAATAACTCAGTAATAACACACTAATAACTCAGTAATAACACACTACTAACTCAGTAATAACACACTACTAACTCAGTAATAACTCAGTAATAACACACTACTAACTCAGTAATAACACACTACTAACTCTAATAACTCAGTAATAACACACTACTAACTCAGTAATAACACACTACTAACTCAGTAATAACACACTACTAACTCAGTAATAACTCAGTAATAACACACTATTAACTCACTACTAACTCAGTAATAACACACTACTAACTCAGTAATAACACACTATTAACTCACTATTAACTCAGTAATAACACACTACTAACTCAGTAATAACTCAGTAATAACACACTACTAACTCAGTAATAACACACTACTAACTCAGTAATAACACACTACTAACTCAGTAATAACTCAGTAATAACACACTACTAACTCAGTAATAACGCACTACTATCTCACTACTAACACATTAATAACTCTGTAATAACTCTGTAATAACTCAGTAATAACACACTACTAACTCAGTAATAACACACTACTAACTCAGTAATAACTCAGTAATAACACACTACTAACTCAGTAATAACTCAGTAATAACACACTACTAACTCACTACTAACTCAGTAATAACACACTACTAACTCAGTAATAACTCAGTAATAACACACTACTAACTCAGTAATAACACACTAATAACTCAGTAATAACGCACTACTATCTCACTACTAACACATTAATAACTCTGTAATAACTCTGTAATAACTCAGTAATAACACACTACTAACTCAGTAATAACACACTACTAACTCAGTAATAACACACTAATAACTCAGTAATAACTCAGTAATAACTCAGTAATAACTCAGTAATAACGCACTACTATCTCACTACTAACACATTAATAACTCTGTAATAACTCTGTTATAACTCAGTAATAACACACTACTAATGCAGCTAAAATCAGAAAAAGCTGACAGTCAATCAAATCAGTCTACATACGGTAAATCTTGAAAACTGTACGTCCTAGATAAAGGTAAATGTCCTTACAGTGGAAGACCGATCTGACCAGTGGGCTGACCAACCTGTGGTGCATGTGTGTTAGCAGCCCGCAGCTCCTCCAGCAGAGGAAACAGAGCTGAATGTCCCACTTCTGAATTTCTGTCTCGAACGTGGATCTCGTTCACTCGCACTGCATCCCTACGAGTCAGCCCCTCATCGTAAACACAGACCAGAGATATAAACATGTCCTTCAATCTGCCAGTAGCAGCACAAATCACTAACCAGCTAGCAGGCGGCTATGCTAAAGGCTAAGTTAGATTCTGAGAGTTAATTCTGCACCTCAGTACCAAACCTGAAACTAATATATCAGGGAAATCAGCTCAACAGGATCGATATGATTCACCATGCATCCCGAGACGGCACAGCACCTTCAGACCAACCCACTACCGGGACACGCTGAGGCCACCACCTGCCTTTTATCCCCGGAATTATTCAAATGACATATCCACACTGGATTCAGACCCCCACACAGGCCTGGGAAGCGCCATGCCCCTCCCTCTCTGATGTCCCAGTGGGCTTTAGGGGGCATCTGGCCTGGAGTTCCTGTGAACATGAGGTCTCGTGTAGATGGCAGCTCAAGGCTTTCTGTGACAAATCAGACCAAGAAGGGCGAACGACAGCGAGTCCCACACCTGGACACACAGTAAGGGCATTTCGGTTACCTGTCCTTATCAATGCAAAGGTGATGGTTTGCAACACGGCTCTATTTTGAGACAGCAGTGCAGTAGTGAGTAGAGGTGAGTAGAGGTGAATGGACATGAATGGAAGTGAATAGAAGTGAATGGAAGTGAATGGAAGTGAATGGAAGTGAATGCTAACAGGCTGGAGTTTCCGTACGAGCACTGATAGCGTCATTAGCACACATGGTTGAAACGGTGTATCCTTCTATTTGATCATACCTAAACACAGTCAGGTAGTGTCCAGGAGCTCAGTCCTGATCTCCTGTCCGGCAGGTTGGGCCAGTTTTGTTTCCAGATCAAACAGCCTGACGCTGATCACCTTACCTTCACGGCCTAGCTCCGAATCAGCCTGATATTCAGCTTTCATTAAAGAAGCATCGAATCAAATGCCCGAGCTTAAAGGTCCTTCTTTAAACATGTCCTCCAAACCTTCAAAGACTAACTAGCCGGGGACAGACTACTACACCGGCTGTGGCGTAGCGGCCTGTACAGACAGGAGGAGCTGCTCCTAAGCTCATACACCTCCATGCTTGTGTACCATCACAGCCACTGTACAGGCCGGACGCAGCCTAGGGCTTCTCTGAACAATGCCAACCCTGTCCTGTATACTGAGTGACCAGACACACCATCTGCAAGTTAGCAGTTAGCAGTTAGCATGAATGCCCAGGCCTGCGAGAGTGAAACAAGCTGTGGGGTTGGAGCGGAACAGATGCAGCGCTGACCTGCACACAGACATGATGGCGTGTCGCACTGATCCAGTAATTCCATAATCTCAACACGGAAACAGCAGGACGGTTATTTCTGCAGCGTCCGTCGTCCATGGCGAAGACGGATCGGGACATGTTCACTCCACAGACTCTACATTAGAACAGCACTAACTCAGCGGTTCAGGGTGAGATGCTTCACCCAGTGGTGGTGAAGGTAACCAGACGTCCCCTCTAAAAGCTCCCTCACAGGAAGTTCCTACAGGAGGAGGTTCTGAATACGCTGCCTGATGTCTGAGACGCTGTTTATGATAGTGTGGAGAAGATCTCAGCCTTAAACTCCATTCATGGTGGAGGGATACATGCTGCAGGGCGCTGTGAGGTCAAATAGTCCCCCAAAGGAACTTAGTATTTCCAGGTTTTCCAGATTTTCATCATCAACATTCCATACACACTCAGAACACACGTGTAGGTCACTGGGGGTTCTAGATAGTTAATAACTAAATGTTTATATGTGTGTTCTAGACATGGTGATCAGATTCCCTTCACCAAAGGGTCAAAAGGTCAAGTAAATGAAGAAGGGTCAATCTAACTTATTAACTCAGGTCACAGTAAGGTCAACACCTGTTTTCAGTCTGTTCGTCTCACTTCACCTGACTTACTGCAGTAAAATGAGACAGACTGACTAACACTGTCATTAACACCTTACCTAACATTAACACTAACCAAGTACCGTCACACCTTAGCGAGATATTCTAAATATTCTCTAATTATTAATACAGTCTCACTGAGACCACGCTACGCTAACTAACGCCATCCAGCACCACCTGAGTAATAAACAACCTGACTAGTATATATATATATCAGGAGGAAGGGGCGAACGACCTCCGTCTCCTACACAGTGACCATCCAGAGACACCAGCTGAACCACACAGAACACACCGCTACACACCGCTACACAACACGTAGGATTAAATGGATGACGTTCCCTCCCGTTCTCCATGATCCCTAAACACACTAGTCAAACCAGAGAGCCTACAACACCATCCAAACCCGTCCGTGTCATTCCGGACTCTCCCGGATAAATGGGTCAGCGGCGAACTTGAACCTTGGGCTATCACTGAACGTTCCGCAGTTGCATAAGGGGGCTTTTAGCTTTTCCAGGTCAGACACACAAAGGGATCAAAGGCACTACTCCGTTACTACAGCCGTGTCATCTCAGACATTTCATTAATTCTCGCGTGGCCCGCGAGAGAGGAGCTCTCGGAAATTAGAGGCCCATTCCCCTCTTATAGCCACAGAGCGCTACAGGCAGAACCCGGTTCTGACGGGCCTGGTTCAAACGCAGGCTGCCAGAACACTGCTTATAACTTCAGCCCTCTGCAGGGGCCGCTGCACCACAGGCGGGAACCACAGAGCGCCCCACCATACCGAACGGTTCTACGAGTACTGGGCTCATCTGCCTCCGTTCATATCCGTATCAATACTGGGGGTCCAACCAACACAACCCTGCCTCGATCACACCCCCCCTCCTCTGATGGTCCGTTTGGACCACTGGCAGTTCTGAAACTTTTCCCAACATGGTTTTCCATCAGACAGGTCCGCTAGGGTGC
>JAMWET010006142.1:40000-45557 GCA_024036415.1 Prochilodus magdalenae
AAGCCCACAAGGCACGAGCAGCACATCAATTATTTACCCTGAGCGCTTTACGTGCTGCTGCCTGTGGCATGTCGTACATGCGCTGTTACACGTAAAGGTATTGTTTATTATGTCACCTGTCAGCAGGGGTCACCGCTGACGGGGCGTGATGACCACTGACGGCTAAACCTGGTCATCTTTATGGAATTAGGAAACCATCTTTACATCACTCCAGGCCTACATCCACCAAGAGGCCACTTTATTAGAAACACCTCCCTTGTGCTTCCACTAACTGGCCACTTTATCAGAAACACCCACCTTTTACTCACCCTTGATGAAAGACTTGAGGATGATGGTACACCAGCAAGCTGGAACTACAAGGGTGGGGTTTCTGATAAAGTGGCCAGGGGAGAGTATGTATCCAGATTAATAGAGTGTGTGACAGAAAGGGAAGATAAAGGACGTGGTGTATCTGGAAGGTCAGTGAGATATAGAAGAAGATGAAGGTGGGAGTCATAAAGAAGATAAAGGGAGAATTAAGGTCCTCCTCCTGGGTGACGGCGCTCCTCCACTGCTCCACCGAGCTCCATCACGGCTCTGATAAATATTTGAACAACAGGACAGGGCTAATGAAAGGTAAACGTGCCGAACAGCACCAGCACCGAATCCACCGGGAATCAGAGCGACACCGGGCTACACGTCCCCCTGGAAACAAGGCGTTAAACAACAAACAAACAAACAAACAAACAAACAAACAAACAAACAAACAAACACACCTGAACAAACAAACACAAACACACCTGAACACAGCTAAACAAACACACCTGAACACACCTAAACAAACACACACAAACACACCTAAACACACCTAAACAAACATACACAAACACACCTGAACACACCTAAACAAACATACACAAACACACCTGAACACACCTAAACAAACATACACAGACACAGCTGAACACATCTAAACACACACACTAAACACATGGAAGCAAACACACAAACATAGACACACCTGAACACACACACCTTCACCGTGTGATTTGGCCTCTGTGTTCAGCTGGGAGTGAAATATTTAACGATGTGTCATACCACGTTAGCTCAGTGCTAGGCTCCGCCCCTTTACGGAAGCCCTGCTCTGGTTACACCGTTAGACTAATTTGAAACGAAACATCTACTCAGAGAGTCTGATCCCCTCACACCAGCACCGCACACACTGACCGTATAACTAACAGTACCACACATACACAGAGAAACACACGGGCTACAGACGCACTGGACCTGTACACCTACAGCGTGTCCTATACGCTCAGTGGAGCTGATGGAGTGGACAGCGGGCGGAGGTACAGGGAGGCGTAGGTGACTATGTGTTAGTAGTATGAGCTGTATGGATGCACGTCTATGGGACGCGTCTCCTCCTCCTGTGTGTTAAACGCCCCACACCCTCAGGAGCGGTTCACTGGTTCTGTAACAGGTTCTTCTGGGTTCATCTGCAGGCGGGATGCTCTGTGTCCTGAAAACGCATGATAAACAAACACACTGATACACGCGCTGTGTGGGGCTGATTGGAGGAGCCATGAGGGGCAGCAACAATAGGCCTTGGGTTTGACTGCGCTGGCAGAGCCGAGGTCTAATCTGACCCCGGATCGGTTCTGCTGTGTCTCTGGTTATGGTTCAGGCAGGTGGAAGCTGATCCTGGATCAGAGCTGCTGAGCCGGGCCCCGTGGAGTCCGGCTCATGCTGCCGTGACATATGGGCAGTGTGGTAAATCTGATTAATTCGGAGGGCCAGGGCAGGCTGCAGCGGGAATGCCCAGCCGCTTCCGTCCCGCGAGCTGCCAGCTAACTCCTCCGGCACAGCTAAAAACAGGCAAACAGACGTCAGACGCTCAGATGGTCCCACTGCGGAGGCTGGTGGGCCAGTACCGGGCCTGGAGAGGAGCAGGAGCACGAGGACAAGAACCTAAGATCAGACACAGAATGGTGGCCAGCTACTGGATGCTCATTCCACCAAGGAAAAACAGGACAGCTATAATCTGGCTCTGACATCCTACCACGACAGAGATCAGATACTCAGACGTACTCAACCAACCAAGCATTCGCTGGTTCTGTCCTAAAGCCTAATGGTGTGATTGGTTCCACAGATCTTCAAATGCCCCTACAGACCCGTCCAGGCCGAGGCCTTTCTGTGGATCTTTAAGTACATTAGAAAACTGAACAGGAAACACCTGAGACCTCAGAACCTCAGAACTTTCAAGAAGCTAGAACAAACTGGTTCCTAACCGAGTAACCGTAAGACCTGGACACTCTCTGAGTCTGTTTGGAGGAGCGGAAGGTGAAAGAGGAAATGGATGGAAACGATCAGAGGGATCATGCATGAGCCCTTCAGAAGGACATCCTGGAGATACATCCTTGGTCACCAGGAACCCACTTGATGGGACACTCGCATCTAGAACAACTTACACAAGTGCATTGTGTTCCTAGCTAGTACCAACCGGTTCCAGACCACACTGGAGCTCAGACGCTGGCAGAACTAGAGAGCTATATACAGCCCAACTGATTACGTCCACCAATCACAGCAGCCCATTCCAGATAAAGGCTTTCCGGTTTCATCTTTACTGTGCTATATGGACCGCACTGTGTGGGTTTGTGGGGTTTGGAGACCTCTCTGGTGGAAAAGCCTCATAGCACTTAAATAAGAATCAGAGATTTGAGATGTCCTCGTGAATCTGATATCCGGAGGAGCGCTGAAAGAAAGCTCGGGAGCTCAGGGGGTGTGCGGTTAGCTACTGCTGTTGGTTTGAGATCATATGAGAGCTGGACCTTTTCTTGAGTCTCTTTGCGAGTGATGTAAACGCCCCGCTGGAGCCGACCTGAGCACTGACCCGCGGACTTACAGCGGTAAACGCTGGTAGAGACTAACTGTGACAGGGTTAGTGTTCTCAGTGCCCAAAAAAAATCATGTACTAAAACTATGACACGGTTCAAGTACATACCGGACCTGTTAGCACGATGCTAACTGCAAGACATGACATGAGGAACCTCTTAGCCTTGTTTATGTGGTTTCTGGTACTGTCCGTAATCTAGATAATCAGACCCAGTAACTCAGGAACAGTCGCAGTAGCCGTAGTCCATGTCTACAGAGAACATCAGAACCCATGTAAGAAAGTGAGTACTGACAAAACAAGACATGCTAACTGATTAGCATCTCAGGTTCGGATGCATGTCGGTGATGACTGACTGGCCGTAGAGTTTAAGAGTTTAGGAATAGGGCTTTGCAGGATGAGACCGGCCTTTGTCCACACTTGCTGAGGTCTGGAGACGAACTTGTAGAGAAAGAGAGGAGCGTTTTTGTTTCACCTCATGAATATTAATGAGTCAGAGGAAAAAAAGCACCTCCAAGGCTAGAGTGACAGCATCGGAGCAAGGCCATGAAAGAACTCCCTGGAGCTTCATATTAAAGAAAATAATAATAAGACTGAATCTCGTCCTTCTGGTTCCAGCTCGCGCTAGGCTGGAGCAGACTCCGCTTCGTCTCACACTGTACATACAGGAGGACCGTGAGGCCTCAGTGAGGTGGTCCTGCTCCAGGAAAGAAACCCACTCAGGATCATGCGTCACTGTACTGGGGCTTGGCCGAGCTAACAGTGCGGAGTCTTCGTTGTGCTGTTGGGGGAGGAGACGCAATCCTTCCATCCCAAACCTCTCCAGATCCGTGTTTGTTCTCCTGTCACATGCAGCTCATAGGTTCACACTGGGGTTAAAGGTCAGGAGACTAGGAAGACACATCGTCCTGCGGTCCATTTTCATCTCCAGTCTCTCCAAACTCTGTTACATGAGCTCTCGGATCTTCTACATGCCCAGATGCAGGTATACATGCCTTATTACACACTATGATCTGGTTCTAGAATGAAACGAGCTGTTTCCCCTGGTTTGGTGAGCTCATGAATAATTTGGTGAGCTCTTCTCTGATTGGCTGGTTTACAGCACAACATCCTGATGATGTATTAGCTTCCCCCTCCATCTGGACACCAACACGCAGTAGATTAAAGCTGATCCTCACTATGGAGCTCTCAGTTTAAGATGATCTGCTCCAACCGGCACACACGGATACAATCACACAGCATGGCTGCTACTTACAGGCTGCTGTTGGGGTGGTGGTACTAATAAAGGCGGAGCTGCTCAGTATAGGGACGTTTCACATCTCAGGGTTCTCACGTTCTGTTAGGAGGTCATTTGGTTTCCTGTTGAACCCAAACCAATCACACAGTGCAGCTTTAAGGGGTTCTATGTTCTAGCTATACCTGGGATTTCATGACTTTCTGACCAAGCATCTTCTATTAGGAATCTCCCATTAGCCAACGCAGCGCTGTCCTCATTCCTCAGGGCAACCGTGTCCTCTGTAGGATCTCGTGCTCACCGTTACCTCCTTTCACCATCACTACATACATACACGTTATGTATATCACTACAGGGGCTGGTCATAAAATTAGAATATCATGATTAGAATATCAGGAAGCATGAGGTGCTCTACACCTTCCTGGTAGACGGCTGCGTTGACCTTGGACCTCAGAAAACACAGCGGACCAACACCAGCAGATGACATGGCACCCCAAACCATCCCTGACTGTGGAACCTTTACACCGGTCAGCAGCAGTCCGGTCCGTTTGTCTTTAGCCCAGGCAGGACGCTTCTGACCCTGTCTCTTGGCTGGACACGAGGAACGCGACAGCTGAGACCCGTGTCCTGCATACGTCTGAGCGTGGTGGTTCTGGAAGCACTGGCTCCAGCTGCAGTCCACTGTTTGTGAATCTCCCCCACAGTTTTGAATGGGTTTGGTTCCACACTCCTCTCCAGGGTGCGGTTATCCCTATTGAATGTACTGAGAATGATCCTCCACCCACATCACAACTGCTCTGTGGTGGTCCAGTGGGGGTCCTGTGGGGGTCCTGTGGGGGTCCTGCCCATTGAAGAACAGGGTAATACAGTACACAGAGAAACAGATGGACTACAGTCTGGACCTGTACACCTACAGAGTGTCCTGTACGGTCAGTGGAGCTGATGGAGTGGACATGAAGGTGTATCTAATGATGTGGCCAGTACAAGGTGTTCTTTGGCACTGACCAATAGGAAGACAGAGTGCGCTCGTATGTTAAACATGGTGAAGAGGAAGATGGATGGAGCTGCCGTAGCTGTCAGGTAGAACACCGAGCTACAGATCACATACATCACAATGACATCTGCTCAGAAATCAGAAATCTGCTCAGCACCACGGGCACACAGCACAGTTCCCAACAGCTAAGCGGCGATCACATCTGCTACAGACCAACAGCAAGGGTAAACCCAGGACCGACCGGACCGACAGGACGGACAGGACCGACCGGCCCGACAGGACCGCCAGGACCGACCGGCCCGACAGGACCGACCGGCCCGACAGGACCGACCGGCCCGACAGGACCGACCAGCCCGACAGGACCGCCAGGACCGTCAGGACGGACAGAACACACGGTCCTCTTCCAGGCCCTGAAGAACGGCTGGCTCCACAATCACTTCTGCTTCCCTTCCAGAGCTTC
>JAMWET010006143.1:0-62500 GCA_024036415.1 Prochilodus magdalenae
AAAAACTCCCTAAAATTGCAAATATTTAATATATAATCCATTCATTTTGAGTCATCTGTCAAGTAAGTCAAGTATGAAGCCACAATACCAAAGTACCAAGTCAAGGTCTTTGAAAATGCGGCTCGAGTCAAGTCATATGACTCTAGTCCCCCAGCCCTGGAAATATTTTTTCATTGGTTTTGACTCTTGCTAATTCTAACTATTTGCCTTAACGGTGGACGAACTGTTGATGTAGTGTTGTGTATCAAGTTTTACCTTGTTGCAAACAGTAGTAAGGTTTTAATTCTTTCACCCTTACAGGTGTTCAAGTTCATCTACGCATGTCGGCTGGCAGAGACGGGGCTTTGTGCTCAAGCTTTCCATTACTGTGAGGTCATTTCCCGTGCACTACTGACCTTACCTGACTACCATTCACCAGTGTTCATCAGTCAGCTGATACAGGTACACACTTTTTTTAGGGTTGGTTTGTTTTCGTTTAGGTTTGTGTCTTCATTGTCATCCCTTCTTGTTTTCCTGTTTCCAGATGTCCGAGCGGTTGAGGTTTTTTGACCCCCAGCTGAAGGAGAAGCCAGAACAAGAGCTTTTCCAGGAACCTGACTGGCTGCTGCTCCTCAGAAAACTCAGTAATCAGATTAAGGTGTGTGGTATGTTGTGAATGACTGTGTGTAATGTTAAGCACTGACCTGTATAATTGCTTACAAAGAGAGCATGGTGGGATTCAGTGCATTACAGGTTGTGAAACATTTGGATAAAAGCCATTGTGTAGTTTTTGAGGGTATTTATCAAATTAGATTTTAGGTAGCATTTTGTTACACTCATGCTGTCATTAGTGATTGTGCAATTCTCCAATTTGTCCTCGACACTGCTCAGTACAATAACGTACAGTATTCGTAAAAATTCCGCTTTTTAAATCTCCCCTATTAAGAATGAATGGGGTGGAAAAATGCACACACATCTGCTGTACATAGGCTTGAGTGAAAGACACAGTTTTGTGTTCCAGACCGTCTTAGGACTGTTAGAAATTTGAGGATCCTGGAACATTCAGGAGTCAGGAGACATCAAGTTTATTTGCACATACAGAGATACAGGGGTACAGCTTAGTTGATTCACTGGACTGACGGCCTGAGCCAGAATCATGCATGCTGTCAGTCTGGTCCAGTCTGGCAAAACATGTTGGGAGACACTATAAACCCTTTATGAAGAAGAGGAAGGAGAGGAATGAAGAAGAAACTGGATCAAGGTGAAGGCGGAGGTGATGGTTAAGGAGGGCTAAGTGGGGGATGAAGATGAGGACATAAAAAGAGATGTGTGGTGTTGATTGAATCACCCTAAGGGTCATTTCAATACAGACAAAAGATGCACTTCTCTCTTTGTTTGTTTGTTTTCACCATCATTTGTTCAACTGAGTGTTTGGTCGCTCTGCTGTTAATGTATTTAGTTTGTTTATGTAATATAGTCCACCTTGCTGCCCATATGCTCTAGATTCAAAATGGCCACCAGCTATCAGCTAAAGCCTGGCCGAGCAACACTGAAGGCTTTTATTGCCAGTGGTGGGAATGCAGGTTCAGAAATCTGATGTTTACTATGTAGTCTTGCTTATTTTCTTTGCAGAGTAATGTTTCATTTAATAGCAATCACAGTGATGTATTTAAAATTAAAATTTAAATGTATTACAATATTTGACAAGCAAACAAATCAAATCTGGTTCTGACGTCCAAGAACACACACCAGACAAAATAAATCTACGAGTTCTTCAGCAATTACAAATTATTTCTTTATCATGGTTATTTTAATGGGCCATCAGCACCAGCAGCTGAGGGAGCTTTGCATGCAGTGTCTTTTTTGTATTCTTTGAATTCAGTCAAGTACAATAGCAATAATTGGTTAGCCAAATTTGTGTGACAATAATGTGTATTTTAAATTCTCCTGCTGGTCACCATGCATTGAGGTTACCCGGACAGGGATTAAGTCGAGCCTGGTCAATGCATAATAAACACTGAGACTGTGTTATAGTCCAGGACTAGATAGGTCTTATTCCGTGAATATATGTCATGTTAGTGTATGTATGTATAATGTGTCTTAAAAAAAAGCTCTGCAAATTATGTCATTGTCCATTTTTATCATGAATATTCAAAATAATCAGTATAGTCCTTGATTACTAATATAATTAATCATAACTGGCATAAAGAGTATTTATAACATACTACTGTGCACACATCATCAAAAAATATATATAGCTGCACCAAAGAATCAGCTGACAGGAATAAAACATTGTGAGACATGCAAAAGGTTCAAGTTTAACGCTCAGCTGTACATGTGATGTAAACAAGGACAGACATTACCACTGTGCCTGACTGACCCAACAGCCAGCTGCAGACATTCAGCAAGCAGTGATGCCCTCCATGAGTCAGGATGATGGCTACACGACGCAGGATTACATGCACACAGACCGTTATGACAACTGCCTTTAGCACCTAGTCAACATCACCTAAGACCTCAATGGTGTTATGCCAGATTAAAATGGTGTGACTTAGAATGGCAGCAGGTCAACTTCAGTGACAAATTGCACTTTGTCTTGGTGGAGACAACCAACAACCTTGTGTGTGGAGGCACCATGGTCAGTGCCAAGACGAACAGTTTGTTGTCACGTGTCACATGTCTAGAAGGACTGATGTCACTCCACCTCCACCCCAACGGCAAAATCTGCAGGACCTGTGTGAAAATATTCATGCTGCATGGGATTGATTATCACAGGACACCATTAGTGACTCCATGCCAAGATGTCTGGTTGCGTTAGCAAACATGGTACCCCAACGCCATACTGAGAGACACTACTTCTGTTTGTGTAGGTCAGTAAATATTTCCCATATCAACCTAAATTTATCATCATTTATTGTTCCTGGTAACCTTTATCTTCCTTCCCAATAGCACTGCAGTCCAACACTTCTTTTTGGGTTTTGATGATGAATTTATTTTCTATCAAGGTCTGGTGTCTGTTTCACTCTTTTCTTAACAGAACTGAATCTGTATGTTGGTCGAGTCTCTCTGGATTATTTATGCAATCTCTGTTGTAACACAAAGCCAGCAATCGAGTCTGCTGTAGGAGTACATTTGACACACACATTAACCTCCTTTAATCTGGATTAACTGCAACAGAGAGCCATTATTTAAAAGCCATTACACCATGTTCTATTAGCAGGGGAGAGAGAGAGAGAGAGAGAGAGAGGAAGGGAGAGAGACAGAGAGAGAGAGAGAGAGAAAGCGCGAGAGGGAGAGAGAGAGAGAATGAGAGGAGGTGGTGAGTCTGTATTACACTAAGTAAGTGACTTGGACACGACCAGCCTGAATAAACTGGAAGACAACACAATCAGACTAATGGTTTGCATTAGTAATGCGCCAAATGTTCGGCTTTTGACTTTCGATCCTAAAAAATAAATATGGTGGACAGAGCACAGTAATTAAATCAATCCCTTTAAATCACTGGAAATTCTTGTGCAGCTAACGTCTCTGTTAAATGTCGCTTTGCAGATTAAATGGTCTGGGGCAGTAGGTTGGAGCTGCGAATGTTTGCATGTGTTTGTGAGAGTAATGTTCTGAATTTACTGGAGTTACATCAGTTACACATAAATAAAGTATATTACTTCAACACAATTTTGCATTTCAGGTTATTTGCTGTTGTTAATAATCAGGGTTAATGTACTACAGTAGTGTGCAGAAATCAAAGATTACCATTCATTAATTTCATTTTTAGTCACTTTTGCCCTTTAGAAGTTTATTCATGCAGAAAAACTATATTTAACAGAAACAAATTTTGAAATCCATCATCTATAAGGCCACAAAAGACTGAGAGCAGAAAGCACAGAGACCTTTTTCAGAGTATCTTGGAATTGCAATAAAAATAAGTTGTGATCTTGAGAATACAACTTTTGCTATCTTGAGATCACAAGGAAAATAATCTGTGATTTCAATAACTTCTGTCACCTGGAGATAGCGAGAAAATTATGATCTCAAGGTAACAGTCCAGAAATGCATAACAACCTTGTGGATTTTGGATTTCTGTAGTGTGTTTTTTTTATTTTTGGGATATCTGCTTTCTGTTTTTACAGGAAATCTGCAGGGATGTTTTTCCACATTTCCATTTCCTGCTTTTCATGATTCATGTAATCCCAAACACACTGAGTGATGCTGAGGTCTGGACTCTGTAATGGTCATTGTTCTAAAAACATTAGCAGCTTTTTTTTTTCATTTTACCAACATTCTCATTTTTTATCTATTGCCTTTAGTTTTCCTGTAGAGTTGAGCAGCCTCTCACAGTGGAAAGATGCACCTGTTCTGAAGCTAAAGTAGAGCTTGATTTTCTCTTAAACACAAAATACTACATGGAGTTGCATGGTTGTCAGTAGTCCCATTTTCTCTTTTGTATGGCTAACTTGGAAAAAAATAAACAGTGCTCTAAATTTGGAACAGACTTTTGTAGAATTTATTTATGTGGAAATGATGTAGCCTACGCATTTGAATCAAGTATATTCCACTTCTCGCCTTCATTTGTGTATTTATGCTCTGTAATAATTTTGGAAAGTCCTCTGTTCTCCAGTTATCAGTAGTTCATATGAACATAGACAAAGTCTACACATGAAATATACATGCACAGACACATGCACTGCTCGAGCAGGACACTGGGGGCTGTCAGTAGGAGGCCAGAGCTGATGGACATTCTGGTTACGCAACGCACTGATCACAGCCATGAGAGACAGGTGGCCCACCACACTGTGTGTAGGTGTGTGTGAGAGAGTGGGGGGTGAGAGAGAGAGAAAGGGAGACATGGAATGATGGAAAGATAAGTAGAGTGGACCAACCATGTAAAGTAAAGAATGGAGTCTTTAGTGGTAGAGACATGTGGGTTAATTGCCATGCTTAAACTCAGCCTTGAAGACTTTTTCAGAGGAGCTGAAGCTGGGACTTGAGTATAAGATTAACACATGCTACAATAGTGTAAGAATAGTCTATTCACTTTCCTAAAGGGACATTAAAGTCTAGGGCAAGCATTTCTTTGTCATGTTTTGTAACATTCTGTAAAGCAGCATTGCAGTCCTCTGTCTCCTAATTTAAAATTGGGAAGGCTAGTAATTACAGAGGCAATATTCAGCCTAATAGCAATACCCTTAGCTATCTGGGTTCCTGTTGCCTTAGCCAACTATTAGACCTATTTTCAAAACTATTTTCAACCACCATCAAGATTCATCATTTGAAGGGGTTTCCCTTGATGTTTAAGAGGTGAGTACCGAGAATTGCTCATCAAAAATTATCAGGTGCTCACCAAAAAGTATCTAACCAAATAATACATGATGTTTTACCCTTAAACACACCCTGTCCTTTTTCCATGCATCTAAAATCTTTAATAACTGACTAATTGCTAACTGTCTTTTACAGCATGGCAGGTATGTCAAACTGCCTGTTTGTAGCACTTCCTGTTAACCCACTGAAAATGTGCTTCCAGTCTGAGTTTGCAAGATGGGGATCTGGCACTGTGTGTTTTTCCATGATTAAGAGGTGCGACTCAGCATCAGATATCTGACATTAACAACAAGGGGGAGGTGGAAGGACAGAAATTGAATTCTCCAGATTTGTTTGAGCTGTGACTCAAGCACCATGTGCCCAGATGAAAGCTTTGTGTCTCATAAGGTTCTGGAATGGTCTTCGTTTTCCTCACTGCACTCGATCCAGGAACGCTCCACAAACTCAGCTGTGGAAAGTTGAGGAGTCAGTTTGAATAGACTGTCATCGATAATAAAACTGCAGTATACATGTTGTAAGACAAGCATAGAGTAAACTGCCACTTATTTTACTGCAGCTGACATTATCATACCGCCTACGCAAGGCCATGCAATCGGCCATAAGACTGTGACCTCTGACCTCTCCCAGCGATTCAGCTAAACTTCAGAGAAATCAGCAGACACACATACAACACATACACATGCATTCAACTACACACACTCATATGTGCATCAACACACATATAAACACATGCATACAAAACACGCACATACACATACACATGCATGCACACATGTACACATACATTTATACCTCCGCAAACAAAAAGAAACCTCAGCCTGACAGCTTTGTGTTACAAAATACAGGGAAGTCCACAAAAAGCAGGAAACACACTCCTGCATTTGACCATCCCTTCACACAGGCTCGGCTGAGGGCAGTATGAAATGTGAGCGATAAACATTTGTATGGACAGATGTGGATTAATGCTCATCTTTCCCTCATGCTGGAGATTAAAAGCTGATTTACCACTAACAGGGTTTAGGCTTCTATGATTTTGATTACACACAGAGAGAGCAAGAGAGCAAGGAAAAGAGAGAGGGAGACAGTGAGAGTGAAAAAAAAGGGTCAAAGAGTAAATAAGAAAGAACAAATGGATCCTGAATATACAGAGCTACAATGAGATTACTACTGTGAGAGAAGCGGTATGGTCATTAGGTATTTAGGTCTATGGGTTTGACCAGAAAAGGGGTGAGGGGCATTAGTGGACTAAGAGAGTGTCCGTGCGTGTGCGTGCGTGTGTGTGTGTGTGTGTGTGTGCGTGTGCTCATCTGTGTAAGGGGGTGTGAGGGTGCTACAGAGCTTGGCTGCATTTGCAGTTGATAACGAACATTTAATGCAAGTCTGGAAAACTGAATACGGTCACCATCTGCTCTGTGCCCGGCTGCAGTCTGAGGACGTTTCTACAGCCAAGCAGACTTAATGCTGAAGAAGAAGGAGAGAAAGAGAGTATTTGGATTTGCAAAGAAGTATTTTTGTTTTTCCAATGCATACATTTTTAGATTATGTAAAAAATGTTAAAATGACAAAAATGGATTTCCATTTCCATTGAACATGCATGTTTCCCTTTACATTGTGAGTAGATTACAAAATGGATAGATAGATAGATAGATAGATAGATAGATAGATAGATAGATAGATAGATAGATAGATAGATAGATAATCCATGAAATTTCCATAAAATTAAAACACATTCCTGTGTTCAGTTTTTAGCTGTATGTCGACGTATCGCTGCTGTCAGAATAAAACCTCATATCTCTGAAATTATAAAACAAACTTTTAATGTTAATGTGAGTTAATGTAACTAGACTTTTGACTTTTTTAACTCATTCTGGGCTGTTTTGTCGGTCCATTAAATGTCAACAGGCATTTCCAAATGATGTCAAAAACTGACCCTAACTATAATAAATGGAGGTCTCCAGACAGTCCGAAGCATCATGCTTGATGCATTTAAACCAGACAAATACTGTAAGTCAATCCATTAAATATGGTTTGGAAACATTTTATGATCTTTAAACAATGAAAATTATCCAATTAATTTTTCTTTGGGTTATACAGGTAAATACAGCCATATATCCCCATTAGTAAGGACATCAGGACCCGAAACTGACGGCTGAATACTTTAGATTAATTACTATCATAATTAAGAACAGACCGTAAGAATACAATGATGATATGTGACAGTTTTGTAAGAAAGCCTTTTGGTCTGTAGTAGGTTAACCACTGAATTAACTGAGTTTATGTTACCTATTACAGATTAACAACACTGCCCACTCTACATCAGGGGTCTTTACTGTTACTGACATCAGATTTGTGCAGTATCTGTGTTTAGAAGCAAAGAATGTAAATATGAACTGCTATTAGCTCAATGCCAAAATGCTACTAGGATCCCATAAGGTAGCTAGAACAAATTAGCATTAACATTTTTTCTTGTTTTTATTTATAGCCTGGACTGAAGACCTATCACTAGTCCTGGTTTGCCACTGAAACATTGGGAGTAGGAAAAGAATATATAGGGCAGAGAGGGAGAGAGAGAGTTCCTGGGAGGTGACTGAGCTATCATGTGTGCTTAGTGAAGTCACAGACACAGATGCAGGTGAGCACAAATAGGACGAAAAGCAATGAGCCTCACGCTCCAAGGTGTCTCACACACATACACATGCTCTCTCATGCGCACAAACACATCGCCTCAGGGTGCAAAACACACACAAGGCCAATGTGACAGGTGAAACACACACACGCACACACTGGTACCAATCAATCATATCTAAACTGTATTACAGGAAAGCTGGACATTAGTTCCACATGCCTGTACTCTCAGATATTATTACATACATTAGCTTCACGTCATCACCACGTGTTCAGTATTAGTCCATGTGTTAGAGAGTCCAAATAATGGAAAAACAATTTCCTCCAATTCTTGGAAATGGAATGTACAATATATAGACAGAATTAGGCTGTTATGTGTTGTGTTCAGGAGTTGTGCTCTGAACATTCACATTGAGGTTACAAGAAATGTTTTGTGCATGGCTGCTTCTTCAATGAGGCACACTACAGGAAAGTCTGTCAGAATATTTGATGTCACATATCTTATATATCCTATATATAATATAAGCTAGAGGTCAGATGCTAAAGCAAATGCCACCTGGGTTTGATTTTTTTTAAAAAAAGGTTCTGTCTGTGGTAATCGGCCCAATGCTCCACATGCAGGAGATAAAGACTGGTCTTGATTGGTGTCCAAAGTTTGACTCTATTGTCCCATTGTCAGTTTGCACAGCTAATAACAAAGTCTATATACTTAATATGCTTAAAGGGTCTGTATTCTGCATGACCAAAAACCTTTTTTAGCCTCTTAAAATTATATAAAATATTTATATATTTTTGTCTATCCTAATATATTTAGTGTTTTTACAAACATAAACACTCTCACACACACACACACACACACACACAATATATTATATAATATATAACAGTATATTATAATATATACTCATCATCAAAGGAATAGTTGCACCCAGAAGGAAGTATACGATTGCAGTGCTATTGGGAAGGAAGATAAAGGTTTCCAGAAACAATAAAAGATGATACATTTAGACTGATGTGGGTATTTATTAATAAATAACAAACAGTATTATATATTTTATTAAGCTACACAGACAGTAGTGGCAGGCCACCGTGTTTACTAATGCAACATGTCAGACATTTTGGCATGGAGTTGTAGAGGTTCCTAATGGTGACCTGTAATGACCTATCCCATTCAGCTTGAATATACTTTTGCAGTTCCTGCATATTTTGCGGTAGGGTTGGAAATGGACAAACATTTATCTTTTATACATTTCACATAGACAACACCAAGAAACACTGTGGATGTTACGACATCATGACAGCATGATCAGAGACTGTGGGTGCTAGACCAACTTGTCTGTACTCCAGAATTGTCTCCCACTGATAATGTACATCTTATTATGCTGAAAATACAAGAACCAAGATCCTATATGATTGCACAGCTGAAGGCTCAAATAACATAAGACAAATCCAAGCACTCAAAACTGGGTGTAAAACTTTCTGAAACGTGTTAAATTTGGTATTTTTGCCCCAAAATATGACATTCATAACGCAAAGCTTCAAATAATGTGTATTTGTACCATTTCTAATTTGGAAACAAGTCAGGCTAAATTCAGTAATCATTCTTTTATATTAGCATACATATTGTTCCCACTGTTTTGGTGCTGGTTTTCATGGAACCACAAAAAACAATGGATTAATGGGTTGTTTTTTGTATGGACTGAGGAGTGACCAGCCTGTTTTTAAAGTTTTATAATGGTAAAATTCTACATGAAAGTGAGAAAAAAATGCAATGTTTAAAAGAAGTATGTAATGATGTAGTCAAGCCATAGACATGCAGTAATTGTTAGCTATAATAGTCCTATAGCTTTAATGAAAAAACCCGACCACACTAGTCTTGGCTAAATGACTGTGTAAATTTGATTCATCACAGACCTATTGCTGTAAACCTCAGAGGAAGAGAAAGAGACGAAAAAAAGAACACACATGACTGTTTAATGACTGATCATCCACAACACAGTAAATACATTCTGTAATCTTGCTCTAAATCTGTGTTACATGATCACTGCTCATCTCTGTCACACACACTCACACATAGACAGACATACTCTCTACCAGGTTGTAATTTAATTCACCCTGCTCATGATCCCTTGCTAAATCTTTGCAATTTTCATTTTATAGAGATTTAATATGGATCATCGTTCATTTGAGACCACCCCACCCCCCGTCCCTAATCTAGAACAATCTGTAGGACTGGAGAATGTGAAACATTTAACGCTTAAAAGAGAGAGAGAGATAAGAAAAGAGAGAGAGAGAGATAAAAAGAGAGAGAGTGACAAATAGATAGATACAGAGAGAGAGAGAGAGAGAGAGAGAGAGAGAGAAACAGAGAAAGAGAGGGGGAGGGGGACCTAAACAGCTGCTCAACATTACAGCTATTGGTGTTAATCTGTGCTTTTCTGACCTGATATCTGTCGTAATCACACGTACACATATATTAAATATGAAGGCATACATGAGTAGCCATGATTCCAGAAGTAGGGGGAGGAGCTGGTCATGATGGAATGAGCAGGCACCTTGCCTTGCGAGTGGAGGAGAGACTAAAAGCGAGATTGTCTGACTGTTGCACAACCATACCAGTGGGGGCGGAGCTAAAGCGGTCTAGTTTCAAAGTGTGTTGGACTGAAGAAGAACTGAACTGATTCAGTTCAATTAACTACTTTAACACTCTGAGGCTCACACCTGTGGAGGCAGGGGGGTCTTTGCTGGTGACCTATTTAAGCACCTGCCACTTCGCTGTAGAACTATTGGGACTCCTTTAGAGAACTACGTTGGAACTGCGTTGTTTGTTTTTTCAAAGTCTTGCTCAAAGTCCTTATTAGAAAGAGTTTATATTGCATTTACCTCCAGAATATGCACTGAAATGACACCGTTGGATCTCAGTGTCTTCATTACTAATAATTATTCAATTCTTTTAGAGAACAATATCACATCCTATCTTATTTTCCAAGCCCTAACCTCACTGTTTAGCAACAATTCTCTGTACGCTAGCTTTCATTTCTTTAGCAGTAAGCCAGTGTTTCTTGTGGATATACAGCACTGTGCTGGGCAGTGAGTGGACACAGTGTTTAAAAACTCCAGCAGCTCTTCTGTGACCTGCACAACACACACTAACACACTGACATCACATAAGCATAACTGCAGAGTTGAGAATGATACACCAACCAAATATTATCTGCTCTGTGGTGGTCCTCTGGGGGTCCTGACCATTGAAGAATAAGCTGTAAGAGGGTAACAAAGTATGCAGAGAAACAGATAGAATACACTCTGTAACTTTAGATCTACAAAGTGCACTTGTATACTGGGTGGACCTGAAAAAACGGACAGTGAGTGTAGCTACAAGGAGGTGTGTATTAATATATTTGATTAATAAAAGAATGATGTACACATTCGAATAAAACAGTTTTAACACATTTGTTTTTATTCAGTACTGTATAGTTTGTTGTGTATATCTAAGTTATTCTCCAAAAAAGCATTATCATCGGTCCAGTATTATCAGGCCTGTGGCTCACTATCAGCTAGCAGCTCTTTATGTCCCTCTGTTACAAACTGTTTGTTTTTTCCAGGTGCAGTTATATGACTCACTTCACTTCGTCACATAGAGGAGTGGGGGACAGTATGGCTGTTGATTGGAGTTTGGGTATATGCCCTGGGTGAGCACATGCAGTTTGATTTCTGTAGCTTTAAGGAAACGGTAGGGTGTGAATGGTGTTGAAAATGAACGGAACTCTATAGAAGGAAAGAGATGAAAATGAAAGAAGAAAATGAGACGAACACATGAGTGAGGTCAGACCAACATTGCATATGTGCTCTGGGGTCTGCCCCCTGTATGCGAAATGATGTCTGTTCGTTTGGCAAAAGTACTGTAGATGGGCGTGTACTTTTTGACCCATTAACTCTTAATGGGAAAAAAAATCAGAATTTATCTGTTTTTACAAAAACGTGTGTTGGACCGAAAAACTGTATACCATTCCTGATCAGATGGATCATTTTAGAGCTGGAATGATGGTGATGTCTTGAAAACTGTGAGACTAGTCAGTGGACAAAAAAATATGTACCAAGAAGAAGAAGAAGAAGAAGAAGAAGAAAATAAATATTAATTATTTATTTTAAAATTAATGAAATAAAATATAAGAATATAAAAGGTAATATAAAAGATCCTAAACAATTTTAGGTCATATTCAAATCTTAGAAGACTTGTGTCAGAAAGCCCCTAATCTAACCCCCTATTGAATAATGTGTTCAGGTTACCCTCAGGTGTATTTGATCATAAGCTTTTGTGCTGTGTGGAGCCAGTGGCAGTGATTTGGATGTACCAAATAAACCAACATTTTTAAATGCAGAAATGCAATAGCTTTAACACATTTCAAACTTCTATGTTGATAATCATTTAAAAGGACAAATGTTGCATTAAAAGTGAGAAACACAAGAAACAAACAAACAAAAAAAAAAACAGAAAAATCTGTACATATCAGCAGTCTAAAGCTACAGATTCCTGAGTCAGGTACTAAAGGTAATAGAGTTTTAAAAGCTATGACTGACATTATTAACAGTTTGCATTATACCTAAAATATTGTGTGTGTATGTGCGTCTGTGTGTGTGGGTGGGGGGGATGCGCGTACATGTGTGTGTGTGTGTGTGTGTGTGTGGCAGGCAAAGTAGACTAGCAGACTCCGTCTCCTCCTGGCTCGGTATGCTACTGAGGGGATTAATAAGGAGGGGGTGTGCATCTCTCTCCTGATCCCCACACACTCAGCACAGACATTTGTGTGTGTGAGTGTGTGTGTGTCTGATCCCCTACTTACTTCCACTGTCTGAAACTAGCTTTCACTCAATATCCTGTCTACACCTTTCACTCATACTACAAGGCACAGCAAAAACGATGGCAGCACATTCCAGTAGAAGACTATGAACTATATAGTTCATATAAAAATATTCGTCAGCGTTCATAAGGCTGCCTCGACTGATATAGTGAGGTTTAAACAGCCCTGCTCATTTTCTATGTATAGTTGATTTCTAAGTGTAAATAAGTTACACACCCTCTACACAGAACATTAAACACAGGTTTATTGCTGAAATTAACATATTGGAAATAATAAAGCATATTGTGGCTGAACAGCCATGAAGCTGGGTAGGTCACCAGACACCACACACATCTACATGACGGTAACAGCACCAACCCAATATGTCCAAACTGCAACCACTATTTACGTTTTTATGTCTTTATTAGTGTGACTGGTGGTGCTTTGTGATAGCCAGTAGTGTGATGGTACAGTATTAATATTAAATTATTTTCAATATGTTAATTTCAGCATGCAGTTCAATGTGCAACACTACATTCTCTTTCCTATCAAGGCAAGTTAACATATGCTCTGAAAAGTACACAGGAAATGTGTAATGTGTATCTCACGAATCACTGCTGTGTATCTATATGCCACATGTCATATGAACACAAGAGATTTTATTTACAGTGTGCAGTTTTATAGTAAATGTATATTAACTTACGTTAAAACAGTTTGGCTTTCTCCTGTAAAGATATCTGTTTTTCAGGAGAGCATTTAAAATGCTGCCCCACAGTTAAGTGGTTTACTTATTCATATGCTGTACATACGTCTGTAATATCTTAAATGTGTAGCATTTTAAACTGCAATTATCAATTATAAGATGTAATATTTAGCAAGTACTTTAGATTACTCAGTAATTACTATGTAATTTCCAGGAACAAGATGATTTCAAATATTTGTGGAGCATTTTCCATTGGTCCATTTCCACAGTGCACAAAAACAGTTAGCATTTTCAAATGATGTAAAGAATAGTAAATATGTATAAGCATCCCAGCAAATTAATAAGGCAACCAGGATTTTAAATCACACTGACGAGTGATATGCGAAGTAAATGGATTGAGGTGGTTGGTGTAATTCAGCGGATACAACTCACCAGGGAGCCACCACCTGATGTGGGAGAATGGGGTTCGTATCCCAGTCTGGATGACAATGCTGTGCTACACCAGTAAGAGTCCTTGGGCAAAACTCTTTAACACTGCATTGGCCTACCTGTAATATGAATAGCCTTGTAAGTTGCTCTGGATAAGAGCGTCAGCTGAATCCTACAAATGTAAATGAGGAAGTTAAATATAGACCATGAGCAGGCCTTGCGCCTGTAGGGTTTAGTGAAGCCCTTGCTCATACAGTTCTTCAGCCTCTTTTGCCCTCTGACATAAAGCCCCAAATACCCCTCTTATGCTGATAAAGCTCAGACTAGAGTGTTCCTGCGTATCGAACAATACCCCATTACCCTGACCTCAGCTTTCACCCCCCCCAACCAAACAACTGAGTCTAAAACTCTGCTTCTTACACTGGTTTAACCCGCCGAGTGCATGTAAGTGCTGCTTTCCCTGCGCAAACATGATTAAATCACACAATCTACTGCCTCAAATCCTCTTACCTCTGCATATTACATATCTGTCTAACAAAAGAGTCTCAATCAGGACAATCAAAGGCCGCTCTCGGGCCCGGATTATCTGATCCCATTGTCATGATTAAAATGAAAAGAGAGCCAGGAACATCATAGAAAATCCCTCGTTCATAGTATTAGAGATATCAGGGGGAGATATGAAGGAGAATAACACTAAAATATCCTCAGCTAAGTCCCTAATATGGATCAGCTATTGTTTTTCCGCATTGTGATGGATGAGGCAGAAATGATTGGTCGAAAATGTCAACCAATTACAAGCCTCCATACATGCAGGTTGCCAGTGGTTCACATTACTGTAAGATGAAGCCTAAAAAAAGCAACTATGTCTTTTTGCATTGTCATTACATCAATGTATTCTCATATTATCAACAAATTATGTGAGATTTATGTATCTCATATTTATTGTTCCAGTAAGTATACACAGGTTACATCACAGTTGATGTGATGCAATTTCGGGACTTAACCATGAACGCATAAACTACTTCACAAAGCGATTAAACATCAAGAAATGTATTTCGCATGTAAACTGCTACTGTAAGCATTTTAATGTATATCTACATACAGTACAGTACATACAGCACAGGACATACAGCACAGGACATACAGTACAGGACATACAGCACAGGACATACAGCACAGGACATACAGTACAGGACATACAGCACAGTACATACAGTACAGGACATACAGCACAGGACATACAGCACAGGACATACAGTACAGGACATACAGTACAGTACATACAGCACAGGACATACAGTACAGGACATACAGCACAGGACATACAGCACAGGACATACAGTACAGGACATACAGCACAGTACATACAGTACAGGACATACAGCACAGGACATACAGCACAGGACATACAGTACAGGACATACAGCACAGTACATACAGTACAGGACATACAGCACAGGACATACAGCACAGGACATACAGTACAGGACATACAGTACAGGACATACAGCACAGTACATACAGCACAGGACATACAGTACAGGACATACAGCACAGTACATACAGTACAGGACATACAGCACAGGACATACAGTACAGGACATACAGCACAGGACATACAGCACAGGACATACAGTATTAAAAAAGCTTTTTTAGTTCTTTTTTAGTTTTTGTGCTCATCGCCCTCATCCTACATCATTAGCCTGAGCAGATGTGGGTTATATTGCTCGGTGTAATGGCAATGTTTCATCTACAATTGGCAAAAACCTAGACATGTGTGATAACTTGTGTATGACACAAAGTTGAAGTTCTGTTCTACCTTAAATGGTGCAGCAGTTACATTCTTCCAACTCAGGCAATTGCGGTACCATTTAAGGTGGAGCTGAACAATTCAAACAATAAGAAGTTGACTTCAGCCTTTTGTGACTGCGACTGCTTTTTCAACTGGACTCAGTACAAGGCAGCACTCCTAGTGAAACTTTTTCTTAAAGATGGATATCTCTCTTCAATACCACTATAATTTAGTGTGAAGTCCAAGTTTTTGCACGTTGCAAATTAAATGGTTCTAACTCTGACAAACTTGTAGATGTAAAATCTATGCAATGTGAAAGTAAATTATTGCAGAAACATCTAAACCAATCAAAGTGTACACATTCACATATAGGAGAATAGCAATAACATATAAGCTTCTCTCTCTCTCCCTCTCTCTGTCTCTCTCTCTCTCTCTCTCTCTCTCTCTCTCTCTCTCTCTCTCTCTCTCTCTCTCTATATATATATATATATATATATATATATATATATATATATATGTGTGTGTGTGTGTGTGTTTGTGTGTATGTGTTTGTGTGTGTGTGTGTGTGTGTGTGTGTTTGTGTGTGTGTGTGTGTGTGTTTGTTTGTGTGTGTGTGTGTGCCAGGGCTCCTGTACTCTCCACAGGGCGCAGGGATTATCTGAGGAAGTGCAGTGGAGTGGCAGTAATGGGGAGACCTCCTCGAAAGCATACTGTGCTCAATACACACACACCGAAAATTCAGCATACAGTGTTCATTCATACAGAACCACACCAAGTGGTGGACCCACAACCTGTTTATCATTCACACCAAGTCAATGTGAAAATGACTGTATGCTGTAAATCACGAGTATATCACCTATAGATGTGATATAAGCTTCTCTCTGAAAGCCGAGAAGGTTTATTGCATTTGCAATGAAGCATGTGCCCGAGAGTGTTTGTTGGTTCCACTGTAGAATTATGCATAATGAGTTTAAACAGGTCTTTCACCTGACTCTTTAGAAAGTGGTTCTTCAAGTGTTCCTGAATAAAGTGATATACATAAATGATATTAAAATTATTTACATAAAAGTATGATAACATTTTAATGCTTTACCTGTAAATTATTATTTTAATGATGCTACAGTTGCTTCCACAATGATATGATTGTTATTGTTATTATTATTATTATTATTATTACTATTATTATTATTATTACCTCCTTAATACAGAGTCTGCAGTAAAACCTGTTTAAAACAGTTCTATAAAGCACTGAGAAGGGTTCTGCTGTTATTGAGTTGTATTTTGTGGTGTATTGTAGAACCAGGTCTGCAAAGAATGTACCTTCTCTCTCTCTGAAAGTCATCTCCTCCATTATCCTGCCAGAGTAATTAAGAAGGAGAATGGCACCTCACAAACACCCCCACCTCCCCCACTAATGGACCAGACCCGCTCTGCATGATGGACGGGCGGCTGTCACATCAACCTGGAAAAGCAGAGGCGTGGGGGGCTCAAGGTGTGGGGGTCATAACAGAACCTCTGATCACATAAAACCAAACACGTGTGATTACACATAGCACAAAATCAGACAGGCTACAAAATCTACTTCAAAGTGTTTATAAACGTAAAAACATTCATGCTGAGTTATTTTTCCCTGACTTAGATCACAACCTGAGGCTAAAATATATTTTAACAGAAAAATGACCAAAAAAAAAAGAAAAATGCTTCTGGGGTTTTTGTAGTTGTTTGTCACCTGTGGCAAAAAACCCAAACAAACATGAGTTTAGAAAGAAAATCAGAAAACCTGCCAGTACTGAATGTAAATTACTTATAAATACCTTATAGTAAAACAACAGTTAGACAAAGTTATGGACTTTCAACTGTTTACTGTTCAAATTGGACACAAATTGAACAATATGTGTCGTCCTCACCAGTATTGGAGGACTACTGGTTAACCCATACCCCTTTTACATTTATGAACAACATACAGTATTGTGCAAATATCAAAGACAATGTTGTTTCATTTTTATTTAAACAACTAAAAAAAATACATTAAATCTATAATTCTTCACCTTTTACCTTTCTCACATCTTCTGTTCATTTCAGGAGACTTTCTAACATTTTTCGATGAAAGGGACATTTTTAATACCTCTAAAGCTCAGTCCTGTAATCCTGTTTCAGGAAGACTTGGAATGCTCTGCACTATGTGCATAAAAACATAACAAAATAACGTGCAAATCATTTATGTCTTGTCTTTAACTGAAATGGTAAAACTAAGAAATTTGATTGTTTTTAGAAAAATAGATGCCCATTTTGAATTTGATACCAGCAACACATTTGTTGGTTACCGCTGTGTTCATCACTCTTGCTATATTTTTAAAAGTGAAATGTTCCCATTCTTGCTTGATATAAGATTTCATTTGCTCAACAGTTTATGGTCTTCTTTTTTTTCATTGTTTTGATTTTACAGTGTGCCAAATGTTTCCAGTGGGTGAAAGGTCTGGACTGCATGCAGGCCAGTTTAGCCCCGAGAGTTTTTAGAAAGATATTTAAATAAGCAAGAGGTTATATTGCTCTTAAGAAATTGCTCTAAAACTCATATACATTATTTGGCATTAATGGTGCCTTCACAGATATATAATTTCACCCATGCCATGTTTACTACTGTCCCATATACAATAGCATTTTTTGTTACAATTAACAATATCCCAACTTTTTTGCTTGTAGAAGTTTCTGCTTCTTATGAGTCTAGTATTCCCAAACACATTGCATATTTTTGTGGGCTGGGCTCAGGGGTGGTTAGTCCATTGTTTTGATTATTGACTGTCTAATCTATTTATTAATATTACCTGAAAATATTTCATAATCCTTTTAGGTTTTTATTTATTTCTGTGCAGTACTGCATGTGGTTAAAATAGTTTAAGTCTTGAATATTTTATACCTCACTTCTGAGTGTTTGACAGGTTCACTATCCATTTGTTGCAATAATACATGCTGGAATACATGACCTTACTTGGATATAAACTGCGGAGGGGATTTTCTTTGTGCACTTGATGAATGTATTTTTTGAATGTCTGAGTTTGGTAAAGATCCTTCTGATATTACACACTGAATCAGCAGTGCAGAAACCACAGCAACGCTGCTAGGAGATGTGCTCACATGTGGCGTTATATCCACATATAAAGCAAACAAGAAACAATACAAAAAGATTTTTTTCTTATTATGTTTTTACTTGTATGTTAGGAAAGAATAACAAGTTAAGAAAAGGCTTATCTAGAACATTAGTATTAGCTGGAGAGGCATTAGTGAGAGTCTCTCTCTCTCTCTCACCCTAAAGCCTCCTAAAACTCAGGGGCCTGAAAAACAATTGGATCTCTTTTCATGTTGGAGCATCTTCAAACTCCCCTTCCCCCATGTCCTGGAGAAAGCTCCCAGCTAAAAATAAATTACATAAATCAAACCCATTTTCATTATCGCAATATTTCAAAGGCATTATCCCTCTGACGAAACACAGTAATACCCATTTATTCCTGCTAATCCTTCAAAGAGTGACTGATACTACCTGATATTCGTGCGTGTGCATTGGGGGCTCCAGTGTGAATGACATCAACAATGGAGGGAGTTCATGTGAGTGAATTCAATTCTGATGATTAAAATAAGCCCGTTTCTAACTAAGAGATGACCAAAACACCCCCTCCCCTTTTCTCTCTCTTTTGGGTTACCCTTGCACCTCATCCGACTTCTTGTTCAATTGCTCTGTTACTTACAAAGACCACTATGTAGTCTTGAGGAGTGCATGAACTGTTTTGGCATCTTAATGGACAGATAAGCACTATTCCACTGTTCTCTCTCTCTTATGTGAGCATTCCATGTAGTCTGATCTCTCTCTCTCTCTTTCTCTCTCTCTCTCTCTCTCTCTCTCTCTCTCTCTCTCTCTCTCTCTCTCTCTCTCTCTCTCTCTACTACTATATATATAGTTTAATTAACATTGTTAACATAAAAGTACCAAAAGATTTTTGGAAGAATGCTACAGGCAGATGTTTGCCTCCTAGAAGAACAGTGTTTTTTAAAAACAACTGATGTAAATATGATGTTCGAGAGTGAAGAAGCTTGTCAAACTGTAGGGACCACTGTATAATGTAAAGGTACTAATTAAACTGCTTTAGGACTGTATGGCCAAGCCACAAACCATTAAGTGTATGGTTCTGAAGAACTGCTTTCACTATTTTAATAAATAAAAGTTCCTATGTAGGTCTTGGATTGGAAATACAGTTCTAGGAAACATGTTTATTTGGATTAACATAATATGCAGGATCCATTGACACATCTTATTTACAAAAATCATTCTTGATTGAAAAGTTCAAGACAGGGCAACCAAAAGTGGCTTATTCTGTGGTATTTTAGGACGCATTTAAGGAAGCATGTTAAACCAAGAACTATTTAATGTTTAACCTTAACAATACATCACTGTCACATTCAGTACAGCATTTAATTTCACAGAGCCTTGGTAGGCTGGGCTGTCAGGACGATACTCATCCAGCTGAAGTTGGATAAGAGACTATATTACTAATGTTGGTTTTCTCTTTTGTAGTTTGCTAAGCACATACAGTACTATGCAAAGCTCAGCGACCACTATTCATTTACTTGATTTCCAGCCAAAGAGAGAAGATTTTATACAAACCCTATTTTTGGTAAAAACTTAAATGCAATAAACACAAGAAATTGATTTGTTAAGTTGCTTGAATTTTTTTTTAATACACTCATTGTCAAAAAATTATTGCACAAATAGTTTCACCCAGAAGAAAGCAACAGACAGTAATGAAACCTGGTGGGTAGGTTTGACACTGTGAGACTTATGAATGATTTATGCAAAATTAACTTTATTGCTGTTCTTAAGAGACCCAACAGAAGTAAGCAGTGATGCCATCCATGAGTCATCCTGTCTGCATCAGTGGCAGATGGCTGCACGGAGGAGGACTCAGAATGGCAGCGAGTCATCTTCAGTGACGAGTCCTGCTTTTGTCTTGGTGGCCATGATGAATCCATGTGTGGAGGCACCGTGGTCAGCATCAAGATCATTTCGTTTCTGGGTGCAAATATTCTTTGACTATAAGTGTATTTTCTGCAATTAGCAGGTGAATTGGTGACTAGTTGATTGGATGAAAAATAAAAGTAGTTTTTATCAAACACTCATCATCATCATCAAAAAAATAATTTGTTGCACCCAGAAGGAAGTGTCAGATTGCAATGCTTTTGGAAAGGAAGAGAAAGGTTACCAGGAATAATAAATGATTGTAGGTGCAAGTACTTGTCCATCTGATGATGAATATATGACGTACCATGATAAGGAAAGTTAGTGACGACCAAGGACTGTCAAGGAGTTTAAATTAAGAATGACCAAAATTTACACTTCAGCTTCAGAACAGAAAAGTGGTCCAGGAGTAGAACATCAAAACACTGTCTTAAAGTCTACAGTTCAGTTGTGCTCCAGCCTTGCTTCAGATCTGAAAAATCCACATGTTTTAAAGTCCATCCGTCCACTTTCATGACATAACTATATAACTGGTCAGAAATGATGTGTGCCTCTCAAGAAGCCATTCCTGCAAAAAAAGTAAATAGACAAAAAAGAAGAATATTAGCAAATTAAATAAAGAAACTGCTGGTATTCTCTGAACGCAGATCATGATAATCAAAAATGCAGACTGGAAGCTGTAAGAAAAGCAAACAAAGGACCCACTGTAGTTTTTTTGTTTTTGTTTGTTTGTTTTTTCTTGATAATAAAAGATAATTTGAAAGAAAAATGAATTACACATACTGAGTGGTCATCTGGACTGGAAAGCAAACCCTTGATCCTTGCATTGTCTTGTAGGTTAAAGACTTCTTTTGAGTTAGTAAATAAACTTACTGTACTATATACATTTGTCCTGCAGTTGTATTCATTAAAAATGGTTGACGATCCATCTCATCATGCTGCATTTTCCCAACCATAACAATTATGGAATCCATGGTGAGGAAAGCCCAATGAACAGCTTCAAAACAGAACACCACAAGTCTTAAAGCCCTGGTGATTGACAGGGTTCTAAGTGTTAGCTCCTGGAGCTGAGCGCTTTCGTCTGATAGAGCTATCGAACAGCCGAATCAGCCGTAAGCTGATTATCACAATGGGATGAGGAGGCTTTAGGAGTCTTTAGCCCAATTCACTGCAGCGGAGACAGTCGGAGTGCTTTGGATCAAGCATGGATAAACCTTGTGCCTCCCTCCATCCCTCCATCCGTCTCTCCATCCTTCTCTCCAGGCTCTCTGAGGCCTTCAGGCCAAGCTCTTGCTCTGAACAGTGTGAATATCTGGTGGGCCAATGATGCACTTCTAGCCTCTATCTAGAGGCCCAGCTTTATGCAGAATGAGAATAAATGCAGATGGATGTGTTTCCACACATTGGACCCGTACTAGCTCCCAGTGTCATGAACGACATCATTCAAAAGAAGAAAAAGGGCTCATAACACAATGACCTGCTCCTGCCTCCGCTTACTCAATGACACAGATTAGAGTGTTGTCAGGGAGATTAGTAATTCAGCATGGACACCTAAAGACCTAAAGGGGTGGGAGTCATTAAGTCATGTTAGTGTGGCTGCCTGTGTCTCTCTCCTCTCATGTCAGAAATCTTACAGCCACTGTACATCACCAGTCAGCCTCCGCAACGCTGGGGCAACGACACAAAGACTTATTCAGGTCGTAATGAAGTGGCTTAATGAAACCAGTGCCCTTGAAAGTTCTTCACCTCCCCTCACTCCCTTTCTCTCTCCCTCCCTCTCTCTCGCTCCCTGTCAGCTGAGCCACGTGCCAGCTCTATATTAATTAAAGCCAGCGTTTCCTAAAGTACTTAAGTGAGACGCTCTTATTGATAATGAGCAGGTTTAAAAGAGTGCCGTCCCTCCACAATGACTTTTTAAACCGGCCTTATTAAGCAGAAAATTACGCCCAAATCAGCCTACAAGCCCCTCATTAAAAGCCACTGATCCTTGGCCGGCCGCTCGCGCGCGCGCTTTTAATTAGGAGCGCGCGAGCGCCGCCACCGCGCTCGGCGTCATTAATCTTTCGCCTTTGATGGTGCGCGTGGAGCTCCGACCCAGCTCACCGAGACACCGCGCTAGCGCCGGAGTTATCAACTCAGTGCGCCCAGAAAATCCTAAATAAATCGCAAATATACTCGACTAAAGTGGACGGAGAGAAAGAGAGAGAGAAAGAGAGAGAGAGTGTGTCTGAACAGCTACGCAGTACCGAATTTTTGCTCCACAAGGCTCAATACAATGATATGTATGCCAAGAATATTACAACAAATTATATATATATATAAAATATGGCTTAGTATATCACAGCAGGAACTTATTTTATTCAGTAATTCAATAATTTGACCCACTATGAAGAAATACATTTGTAAATAACAAATTACTTTGTCATAATGGACCGATAGACCCACAGTAGTGGCTTATTATCCTGGAGGAATTACCTTCTTACATTCCTCCAGGTTATTTGGTGTGGTATTTTAAAATACCAGGAACTTTATCCATCCCAGCTAGATGTGTTGTTCTACAAGATCCTCAAATGTTTTATTAATATGTTCAGCAAAAGGTTTTTATTTTGTTTTCAGAAAAACACAACATCACGTAACATATGTGGATTAGAAAACTTCACCTGAATTATCATCGTGTCTTAGTTTAACCTTAAAGGAACATTATTTGTATTGATAAACATCCTTTAAACGTACACAGGTTTTCCTTACAACATTATTAAACTGTCTAAGTAATGTTAGTCTAAATTGTGTTCTATGCTGGCTGGGATTATTTCAGATTATTTTAAGTGAATATTTTGATTTACTGCTGTTAGAAGGAGCCAAAAGGAAATAGTTTCTCTCTTTATTTCACATGAACATATAGAATAACTCTCTTCTGGCTAAAAATCCACATAGTGTCACGCATTAGACACACAGGTCCCAACAAAGAGATTAATACACGTATACACATTCACAGTGCTGAGAGTGAGATGCTTTAATCTGGTGAGTTTATCAGGCGTTACAGTGCAGCACACCTCTGTCTGCCTGTCAGAGTCCTGCGCGCATGGAGGATTATGGATGGCCAATTACATTGATTTTGGCATTAATTAATGACGTTAAGCATCTCCCCCCCTGCTCTCTACAAAACAGGGTCTCCCCTCATCTGGTTGGGGAGAGCACAGCCAGACACAGAGGGTTTATACTGTGCACTGTGTGTGTCTCAGTGAGTGCACATGTCTGCTTGTATCTGAGCACGAAGACCAGCACATCTATTTGTGTTCTTGTGATTGTGGTTTGGAGGATTGGGTGCGGGGCAGGTTGTCTGGAAGGCTGTGCTTGTGTTTAGAACTGTGGATGCCCCCAGGGCGGAAGGGAAATGGGACTGAACTGGTGTGCGTCTCTTTTCTGTCCCCCTTTCCCCCTGTCAGCTTCCCAAAGTTCCCCACCAGTTTGCAGTCTGAGGGCCATTACAGAGATTAGGCTGCAGAACTGGACTGGCTGCCCTGTGTGTCATCTCACATACACTGTCAAACTGGGAGATAGCCATTGCGCTCTCTCACACTCTCTTCATCTCTCTTTATCTCCCCCTTTATGTCTTTGTTTCTCTTTTGCTCCATTTCTCTTTCCACGTCCCACTGCGAATATTTACTGTTACAACAAAGCAGCTCGTATTTATGCACAGCAGAGGCAGAACCATTTCTGATCAAAGACACCTCTTCTCTTCTCTTCTCTTCTCTTCATTTTCTTTTCTCTTCTTCATTTTCTTTTCTCTTCTTTTTCTCTTCTCTTCTCTTCTCTTCATTTTTTTCTCTTCTTCATTTTCTTTTTTCTTCTTCATTTTCTTTTCTCTTCTTCATTTTCTTTTCTCTTCTTCATTTTCTCTTCTCTTCTCTTCTCTTCTCTTCTCTTCTCTTCTCTTCTCTTCTCTTCTCTTCTCTTCATTTTCTCTTCTCTTCTCTTCTCTTCTCTTTTCTTTTCTTTTCTTTTCTTTTCTTTTCTTTTCTTTTCTTTTCTTTTCTTCTCTTCTCTTCTCTTCTCTTCTCTTCTCTTCTCTTCTCTTCTCCTCTCCACTCCACTCCACTCCACTCCTCTTCTCTTCTCTTCTCTTCTCTTCTCTTCTCTTCTCTTCTCTTCTCTTCATTTTCTCTTCTCTTCTCTTCTCTTTTCTTCTCTTCTCTGCTCTTCTCTTCTCTTCTCTTCTCTTCTCTTCTATTCATTTTATTTTCTTTTCTCTACTCTTCTCTTCTCTTCTCTTCTCTTCTCTTCATTTTTTTCTCTTCTTCATTTTCTTTTTTCTTCTTCATTTTCTTTTCTCTTCTTCATTTTCTTTTCTCTTCTTTTTCTCTTCTCTTCTCTTCTCTTCTCTTCTCTTCTCTTCTCTTCTCTTCTCTTCTCTTCTCTTCTCTTCTCTTCATTTTCTCTTCTCTTCTTCTCTCTTCTCTTCTCTTTTCTTTTTTCTTTTCTTTTCTTTTCTTTTCTTTTCTTTTCTTTTCTTTTCTTTTCTTCTCTTCTCTTCTCTTCTCTTCTCTTCTCTTCTCTTCTCCTCTCCACTCCACTCCACTCCACTCCTCTTCTCTTCTCTTCTCTTCTCTTCTCTTCTCTTCTCTTCTCTTCTCTTCTCTTCATTTTCTCTTCTCTTCTCTTCTCTTTTCTTCTCTTCTCTTCTCTTCTCTTCTCTTCTCTTCTCTTCTCTTCTCTTCTCTTCTCTTCTCTTCTATTCATTTTATTTTCTTTTCTCTTCTCTTCTCTTCTCTTCTCTTCTCTTCTCTTCTCTTCTCTTCTCTTCTCTTCTCTTCTCTTCATTTTTTTCTCTTCTTCATTTTCTTTTTTCTTCTTCATTTTCTTTTCTCTTCTTCATTTTCTTTTCTCTTCTTCATTTTCTCTTCTCTTCTCTTCTCTTCTCTTCTCTTCTCTTCTCTTCATTTTCTCTTCTCTTCTCTTCTCTTCTCTTCTCTTCTCTTTTCTTTTCTTTTCTTTTCTTTTCTTTTCTTTTCTTTTCTTTTCTTCTCTTCTCTTCTCTTCTCTTCTCTTCTCTTCTCTTCTCTTCTCCTCTCCACTCCACTCCACTCCACTCCTCTTCTCTTCTCTTCTCTTCTCTTCTCTTCTCTTCTCTTCTCTTCTCTTCTCTTCATTTTCTCTTCTCTTCTCTTCTCTTTTCTTCTCTTCTCTGCTCTTCTCTTCTCTTCTCTTCTATTCATTTTATTTTCTTTTCTCTTCTCTTCTCTTCTCTTCTCTTCTCTTCTCTTCTCTTCTCTTCTCTTCTCTTCTCCTCTCCACTCCACTCCACTCCACTCCACTCCACTCCACTCCACTCCTCTTCTCTTCTCTTCTCTTCTCTTCTCTTCTCTTCTCTTCTCTTCTCTTCCCTTCTCTTCTCTTCTCTTCTCTTCTCTTCTCTTCTCTTCTCTTCTCTTCTCTTCTCTTCAGACAGTGTCTGTTATGTTTTAAACATGTGGTGTCAGTTGTCTTGTGGCGATGAATGGTAGCTGGCCTTCTTGCCATGTTGGGAGGGTTTTTCAGTCATACATGTAGGAACACACACACACACATATGCACACATACTCCATGTCTGATTAGAGTAACGAATCTCCTTTCCTGGCCAATCCTGCCCAGCTCTCCCTCACGTCGGACTGAATCACATGGCTGCTCGGAACCAACTGACTTAGCCTTTCATCGCATCAGACAAACTGGGCCGCAGGGAGGGGGCCAACGATGATGTCACTGAGCCACCGGAGGGGCTTTCCTCTTTATTCAGCCGCAGGGACACACCCCTCAAACACACACAGACAGTCATACAAGACCAGTCTTTTAAAGAAACCAGTTAGCCCCTTCAAGCACATTCACACACAGCTACACTCTTTACACAGAGAAATGCTCATCTGCTTAAAGCAGCGAACTAGGTCGAAAAAAAAAATCGGAGGTTCCTGGTGGAATTAAACAAATCACTACAATGACTCTGTGTTTTTTTAACTATATTTATATTTGTGTTTATTCTAATATTATATAATAATTTTAATGGGCAAAACCATATATTTAACAGAAAATAGAACAGAAGAATCAGCAATGCAATATGTTGTAAAATCAACAACTGCAGTAATTAATATGTCCACACTTTGCCAGTTTGTTTAGTTTTCCAAAGAAATATGGGTATTTTCCCAATCCCAAAGTTCAGTCAGCACCCGCAAAGTTTGTTGCATTTTTTGCTTCTCATCATTCAAGTAATCTCCAACAGATTGGATTGGATCTGGATCTGGAGTGGCCAGTGCTGAGAACACCATGCTGAGACACACACACTAAAAGAGAGGTTCTCAGGTAAGGCAAGGGCAACTGTGTTAACATTAGCAAAATGTTTTGGTGGTGGAGAGACCTCTGAGAGTTGACAATGCTAAAGTTGGCTTCTCATTTGCCTGCTTCTTGTTGCAGCTTAGGGCACCTTTTAAGGTGGAACAGAAAAACTCAAACAAGAGGCTGAGACCTGAAGTCAGTACTGTTTTGTCATCCTAATCTTAGTTGTATCTTAGCCACACTACTAGCTGTGGTGTTGTTTGCATCTTGCCTGTCTGTTGGAAGTCTTATAATGTCTACATCATTGAATGATTTAGAACTTACTAATTGTCTATTGCCTTTTCCCTTAGTTACACACAAGAGGTTTAGAAAGATGCTTTCTGACTTTTATATTGACATTCGTTTCATGCACAAATAAAAATGAAAATAAAAATAAAGAAATTTTAATTCTAAGCTCAGTAATCAGAAGACTATCTATGGCCTCCTTTATTGTTTTTAACAAAAGCAGCATCTTTATAGCGACTTCACATTAGTGAAATGTTGATGTTGTACATTATCCTGGGTAAAATTTCACAAATAAATACAGGTCCACAAATGCACCCACACACACATACACCCACCCACACAAACAATGAAACACGGACACAAACTATACACAAAATAAACATACATAAAATCAGCAGAAGACCCCCCACACGCATACACACTACCAGCCCCCAGTGACTGCAGATTCCAGAGGCCTCAGCCGTAGCCCGCATGTGTTCCACAGTGCAGCAGCAGCAGGCCGCCCCCGTCTCTCCGCCGGCTCTACCGGCCTGCGCTAAACAAGTAATGACTCTCAGCAGCGCTGTCAGAAGCGCTCGCCACAGTCCGCCACTTAAGGGCATATGTTTCCCTCTCTCCATCAGTCGCCTGCGAACAGCGACAAACACACACACACAGCAGAAGCTTCCAGCTACAGCTATCCTGTGGAACAGGAGGCATAAAGGCTCTGAGATAGGAATGATGGCTGAAAATGGAGTGAAGTGGAAAGTATGCTTGAAGCACTTTTACACACCAAACCTGCTTTAAAATATTACAGAGGGATTTATAATGCTTATGAGACATACATGTTGGAAGGTTTAGTTTCATACCATGTAACACTTTGTAATATATTATCTCATACTACACTGTACCACAGTACCATATAATACTCTGTACCATATTACAATATAACACACTGTACCACATCACCATATAATACTCCGTACCATATTCCAATATAACACACTGTACCGCGTCACCATATAATACTCTGTACCATATTACAATATAACACACTGTACCGCATCACCATATAATACTCCGTACCATATTACAATATAACACACTGTACCGCATCACCATATAATACTCTGTACCATATTACAATATAACACACTGTACCGCATCACCATATAATACTCTGTACCATATTACAATATAACACACTGTACCGCATCACCATATAATACTCTGTACCATATTACAATATAACACACTGTACCGCATCACCATATAATACTCTGTACCAGATTACAATATAACACACTGTACCGCATCACCATATAATACTCTGTACCATATTCCAATATAACACACTGTACCGCATCACCATATAATACTCTGTACCATATTACAATATAACACACTGTACCAGATCACCATATAATACTCTGTACCATATTACAATATAACACACTGTACCAGATCACCATATAATACTCTGTACCATATTACAATATAACACACTGTACCGCATCACCATATAATACTCTGTACCATATTACAATATAACACACTGTACCGCATCACCATATAATACTCTGTACCATATTACAATATAACACACTGTACCGCATCACCATATAATACTCTGTACCATATTACAATATAACACACTGTACCGCATCACCATATAATACTCTGTACCATATTCCAATATAACACACTGTACCGCATCACCATATAATACTCTGTACCATATTACAATATAACACACTGTACCAGATCACCATATAATACTCTGTACCATATTACAATATAACACACTGTACCAGATCACCATATAATACTCTGTACCATATTACAATATAACACACTGTACCGCATCACCATATAATACTCTGTACCATATTACAATATAACACACTGTACCAGATCACCATATAATACTCTGTACCATATTACAATATAACACACTGTACCACATCACCATATTATCATATTGCATTCTGTCCCATATTAACATAAAACACACTCTACAATATTACCATATAACACTGTCATTCTGTGTAAAATTAGCAAAACACACTATACCATATTACCATGTAACACACTGTACTATATTACCATGTAACACACTGTGCCATAATACCATATAACACACCATGCCATATTACCACAACACACTATACCATATTATCATATAACACACTGTACTATATTACCATGTAACACACTGTCATAATATCATATAATACTGTGTCATATTATCATATTGCATCCTGTCCCATATTAACATATAACACACTGTGTCATATTACCACAACACACTATACCATATTACCATATAACACACTGTACTATATTTCCACATAAAACACTGTAATATTATCATATTACATCCTGTACCATTTTAACCTATAACACATTGTACCATGTCACCATATAACACACTGTCCAAATGATTGTATAACAATCTATACAATATTACCATATTACACATTACATCATATTACTATATATCATATTCTACAATATTACCATGTAACCTTCTGTATTATTTAAATATATTACACAATGTATCAAAATATCACATGAAATACTATATTATCATATAACACTATAACACCGCCCCCTTTTAGCATATTACACACTGTATCATATTACCATGTAACACTCTGTACCATTCGGTAGTGCTATATAACATGCTGTATTATTTTACCTTATGTGCCATGATACTTGAATCCACTCTAGTAACTTTGGCATCTGAATATCTATTGGATAGGCTTTAGTCACTAATATCATTGCAAAATACCATAAAGGCTCTGAGATGAAAAAAGACTATGAAGACTCAGCTTTAGGCACTTTTACACATCAAACCTGCTTTACAGTATTACAGGAGGATTTAAATGCATGGAAGTTGTACTTGTAGGTAGGTTTAGTCTGATATGGTGAAAGGTGAATGGAATTGGAGTGATGGCTACTTAACTTACTGAACTCAACAAGTACATTCTTAAACAATTACATTCTTAAACACAGGGTAGTTAAGGGCTTTTAGTTACTACGCTTAAATCAAACCAATGCCTTTACGTGGTTTAGATCTGCTACATTATGTGGAGGTTCTTTAACCTTTAAACACTTCTTCAGACTCATTTATTAGAATAAATTTTAATGTACATCCACAGTGAACTTACATTGTTCTTATGTTGCATCACTGAAAAAAGTTCTCTAGACTCAGACTCTACAGTGGAATTTCACTGATTTTTCAAAATATGCATATGATTAAACTGTTGAAATGTAATTAAAGTAATTCAAAATGGTTTGATAGGAAATGCTCCAGTCCAGAGAAGCCTACTGAGGCAAGGGTGTTCATATAGTTGGTAAGAGACCAGGCATCCAAAGAGTGTATTGCCTTCAAAAGCTCTGTTTTTTTAAGTATGTTCTTGAGAAAGGTCACAGGATAAAATCGACATCAGATTCCTGAACACAGAATAGTTTGCATATTTGTGCTGTAGACTGTGCATAGATTCTTTTCACACCTGAGAACAAATGGCAAATAAAAATTTGAATGAGAACTGCATCTGTGGGTTTTAGGAAGACTTTTCTTAAGAATGGTTGGTGAAGAAAGCCCAGTGACATTTGTAGGTCCACTGGTGGTTTGGGAGAGTAAATAAACCATGTTTATGTTGTTGTAGACACTGTGACCCCTGGTTCCAATTACCATCGCTGTTGTTACATTAAGAGGGAAATGGTAGTGGGAACACTAAGCACGGTTGTAAGTCGCTCTGGATAAGAGTGTCTGCTAAATGTCTTAAATATAAATGTAAATGTAGTGCTACCACATCACAGCAAGAAAGGTCTGACCTTATCTCTTGAGAGTTTGGAGGTTCTCGCCGTGTCTATTAGTTTCCTATGGGTTTCCAGTTTCCTCTCACAGTCCAAATGTATGCAGTCTGGCAAATAGGAGATACTATATTGCCTCAGTGTGTGTGAGTGTGTGTGTGACCCATGACCCAGAGGGCTAAATGGCCCAGAAAATAAACACATTTACTGTGAATGTGAGGTCAGCTGGTAGAGTGAAACAACAAATGAGCTGAACACTGTAAAAGTGAAATTAACACAGTGAGAGTGAGTCAAACACTGTAAGAGTAAAATTAACACAGTGAGAATATTTTTAAAGATCATATTGGTTTATTTACATATACCTTTCACCGTTTCAGACTCTACAGTGGAATTTCACTGATTTTTAAAAATATGCATATGATTAAACTGTTGAAATGTAATCAAAGTAATTCAAAATGGTTTGATAGGAGTAAAAGTGAAATGAACACAGTGAGAGTGAATCGAACACTGCAAGAGTGTAATTAACACAGTGAGAGTGAATCGAACACTGCAAGAGTGTAATTAACACAGTGAGAGTGAACTGATCACTGTAAGAGTGTAATTAACACAGTGAGAGTGAAATGAACACGGTAAGAGTGTAATTAACACAGTGAGAGTGAAATGAACACTGTAAGAGTGTAATTAACACAGTGAGAGTGAAATGAACACTGTAAGAGTGTAATTAACACAGTGAGAGTGAATCGAACACTGCAAGAGTGTAATTAACACAGTGAGAGTGAACTGATCACTGTAAGAGTGTAATTAACACAGTGAGAGTGAGTCGAACACTGTAAGAGTGTAATTAACACAGTGAGAGTGAACTGATCACTGTAAGAGTGTAATTAACACAGTGAGAGTGAATCGAACACTGTAAGAGTGTAATTAACACAGTGAGAGTGAACTGATCACTGTAAGAGTGTAATTAACACAGTGAGAGTGAACTGATCACTGTAAGAGTGTAATTAACACAGTGAGAGTGAATCGAACACTGTAAGAGTGTAATTAACACAGTGAGAGTGAACTGATCACTGTAAGAGTGTAATTAACACAGTGAGAGTGAACTGATCACTGTAAGAGTGTAATTAACACAGTGAGAGTGAACTGATCACTGTAAGAGTGTAATTAACACAGTGAGAGTGAATCGAACACTGTAAGAGTGTAATTAACACAGTGAGAGTGAGTCGAACACTGTAACTGATCACTGTAAGAGTGTAATTAACACAGTGAGAGTGAACTGATCACTGTAAGAGTGTAATTAACACAGTGAGAGTGAATCGAACACTGTAAGAGTGTAATTAACACAGTGAGAGTGAGTCGAACACTGTAAGAGTGTAATTAACACAGTGAGAGTGAGTCGAACACTGTAAGAGTGTAATTAACACAGTGACAGTGAGTCGAACACTGTAAGAGTGAAATTAACACAGTGACAGTGAGTCGAACACGGTAAGAGTGTAATTAACACAGTGACAGTGAGTCGAACACTGTAAGAGTGTAATTAACACAGTGACAGTGAGCCGAAAACTGTAAGAGTGTAATTAACACAGTGAGAGTGAAATGAACACTGTAAGAGTGTAATTAACACAGTGAGAGTGAGTCGAACACTGTAAGAGTGTAATTAACACAGTGAGAGTGAGTCGAACACTGTAAGAGTGTAATTAACACAGTGAGAGTGAAATGAACACTGTAAGAGTGTAATTAACACAGTGAGAGTGAAATGAACACTGTAAGAGTGTAATTAACACAGTGAGAGTGAAATGAACACTGTAAGAGTGTAATTAACACAGTGAGAGTGAAATGAACACTGTAAGAGTGTAATTAACACTGTGAGAGTGAGTCGAACACTGTAAGAGTGTAATTAACACTGTGAGAGTGAGTCGAACACTGTAAGAGTGTAATTAACACAGTGAGAGTGAAATGAACACTGTAAGAGTGTAATTAACACAGTGAGAGTGAAATGAACACTGTAAGAGTGTAATTAACACAGTGAGAGTGAGTCGAACACTGAAAGAGTGTAATTAACACAGTGAGAGTGAAATGAACACTGTAAGAGTGTAATTAACACAGTGAGAGTGAAATGAACACTGTAAGAGTGTAATTAACACAGTGAGAGCGAAATGAACACTGTAAGAGTGTAGTTAACACAGTGAGAGTGAAATGAACACTGTAAGAGTGTAGTTAACACAGTGAGAGTGAAATGAACACTGTAAGAGTGTAGTTAACACAGTGAGAGTGAAATGAACACTGTAAGAGTGTAATTAACACAGTGAGAGTGAAATGAACACTGTAAGAGTGTAATTAACACAGTGAGAGTGAAATGAACACTGTAAGAGTGTAATTAACACTGTGAGAGTGAAATGAACACTGTAAGAGTGTAGTTAACACAGTGAGAGTGAAATGAACACTGTAAGAGTGTAGTTAACACAGTGAGAGTGAAATGAACACTGTAAGAGTGTAGTTAACACAGTGAGAGTGAAATGAACACTGTAAGAGTGTAGTTAACACAGTGAGAGTGAAATGAACACTGTAAGAGTGTAGTTAACACAGTGAGAGTGAAATGAACACTGTAAGAGTGTAATTAACACTGTGAGAGTGAAATGAACACTGTAAGAGTGTAATTAACACTGTAAGAGTGACCCGAAGACAGCACAAATTGATTTTGGCTGTTTAGATGTTGAGAGCGAGTCACCTACCCTAATTTTGTAGATTCCAACTCAAACTAGATTAGCTGACAGCTTAAGCTAAATTAGCTGCATACTTCAGACTACATTCTAGCCAGCTGTTTTAAGTTGTTTTACCTCCTTCCTATAACCACTACGCTTACTGCTAACTGATGCCCACTACCTTCCATTTATCACTATGTTTATCAGTTGATCTCTTCCTCTAATTTGAAGGAGGAATTTATTTTCTTCTTACAGAACTGACTGCTGAGTCTAAAATGAAGAAATGCACCATAAAGAAAACTTATATATATCAACACTTTCATGAAGGAAGCTTCAGGGTAATGCATGATCCAGACACCCAGGCAAAGGGACATTCATGAGGGACAGTACTGGAACAATATTCAGTAATGTAGTTGCCCTAAAACCAAGTTAACACAGCAATAATATGTGTTTCAAGTTCTGTTTACTAACGATTTAAAGGTTAGTGAACTCAAAATGTTAAAGCACCTGGGTTACTTACTTTCCCAACAGCATTAAATCATCACTGCAGGTGTTCATTTAGTGCTCTGGAAGACATTCACCAAATGAAACCTTTAATAACTGTAATAACTAACCGATTAACTAACTAACGAACGAACGAACGAACGAACTAACTAACTAACTAACTAACTAACTAACTAACTAACTAACTAACTAACTAACTAACTAACTAACTAACTAACTAACTATCTAAGCAACTAAATAAATAAATACATATATAAATGCTTCTGTCTTTATTTTCTTCATTTTTAAGTAAACAAGAGCGGTGTGAGCTGGATGCAGGCCTCAGTGTGTATGTGTGTGCGCGCGCCTGTTTCTCTGCTCTGTCCGGTGCATCAGCAGTCTGGAGGAGACAGGCGCAGAAATCGCGTTAATAAGAGGAGCGCGCGGCCGTGTTGGGTGTGTGTGCGTGTGTGTGTGAGAGCGGGCAGGACCAGCGGCCAGGACACACGCACACACATAAACACCGCACACAGCAGACTCATTTAAGCGATTTACATCATACCTGTTCCGACTCACAACCAAACCCACCAGCTCCTCAGGAAAGACCCCGATGAAGCGCGCGCGGGGATTACTATACATCTTTAGCAGATTACAGAACGGTATCTGTCTGCACAGTGCAAGTGCAGTATGATACATCTGGGTAACTGGTTCTCTTTGCGGTTGTTTACTGTGTGATAAACTGTATGATACGCACAACGGACCATTGATCAAATGTATCAACATCTTCAAGTTCGGGTGTTTAGGCGAGAACTGCGTTCATATATGTACGTGCTACTATCATATAAATTAAGTCAACTGAGAGCGCGTGAGATTAGAAATACAACCAAATCAGAAAATAAATCTGACCAAATCAGAAATCAGAGCCTAATTCTTCATACAGTATAGGCCTGCTACAGGCACTAACAGTCAGCCCAGTCGGTCTTCTACGTTTCTTAATAAATCCTACACCGCTTGGCGTGTTTTATTAATCGAGTCTGAGTTGTTGCGCGTGCCGTTCCCTATTTGCACGTGAGCAACAAAGTGAAAGCAGTATAGAGAAAGGAAAGCACGAGTCGTCTGTGCTCATAGATAATGTTTTAATTATAAAGACGTATAAACCATATATGAAACTCATGTAGCAACAAGACCAAACGCTTCGCCACTTCTGGCTTTTATCAAGTAGTGTTCCTCTTCACAGTTGTACAATACAATCAAGTGAATTGTGCAATAGCATGTCCAGAATCATCTTCAGAGGCCAATAACTCAACTTGGAAATGTGTTACACAGCGTTTTGTCCACAAAGAGCACTGACAGGAGAGAGGGAGAGAGGATAAGACAGAGAGAGAAAGAAAGAGAGAGAGTTTAGAGAGTTTAGAGCGTCTCCCACTCGCGTCTGACTGCTGATGGCGGAATATACATGAGAATGAAACTCTGCGGGCCGGTTTTGTTCGCGGTAATGTTGCATAGTTTACCAAAATTACACACTCAATTTCTAGAAGGACTTATGCTCGCAATGACGTCTTCTCCCAGCCGTGAGAGACTCAGAGAAGACGTTTCTTCTTCTTCTTTTTGTTCTCCAGAAGGACCAAATGAACATGCACTCACTCCAAAGCAATCCAATATATCACACACTGGTAGCAACTGTTTTAGCTTAGTCTGAGGAGAGAGGACAGAAAGTAGCGGAGCTGGAGGGAATTCAAACGCTCATTCATGAGTAGGGTGGGTTCAGCTATTAGGGGCCATAGGGTCATATGGGATGGTGCGTCAAATGGGACATACGTCATAGGCCTCGAACACAGTCAGACTCACTTCTTTCCTCTGTTGCTCGCTCTCCATTTCCTACCTATGTAGTTTCGCTCATTGAGAAGCTGCATAATAAAGCAGACCCGCTAAATTAGTAGTAAACCAGTTTTATTCTTATTATATTATATTAATAATGTATTATTAATAATGCCCGTGAATACCTGAATCCACCCTACACTGTGTCTCTGAGTCCACACAGATATTGTTTACATCATCTGGATATAACACCGCAGTTATTAAAACACGCTGTAGGTTAATGTGGTACTTGAGCGCGCGGTTGGTGGGCTCTCTCTGTAAGTTCAGTTCCGCGCCGCCCCGCGCAGTCAAGGCTTGTCCCCGCAGTGTTTGAAGAGGCTCGCAGGCGAACCCGGGTATGCGCACTTCTCGGCGCAGCTGGCCAGCGCCGCTCCCGTGAACGGGTACACGGCGGCCTGTCCGAAGGGCGCCAGCGCGGGCGCCACGGGCGTTGACGTGACCGCCTGGCCTTGGTTGAGGTAAGCCACGAGCCGGCGCATCTCCTCAAGCGCCTGCGCCTGCATTAGGATGTAGTTCTTGGCGAGCAGCAGCGTGGCGATCTTGGATAGTTTGCGCACCGACGGGCTGTGCGCGTACGGGATGACGGCGCGCAGGCCATCCAGCGCGTCGTTCAGGTCGTGCATGCGTCGCCGCTCGCGCGCGTTGATGCTCAGGCGCAGCGAGCGCTGCTCCTTGGGTTTCTTGCCGAGCGGGCCGCCCGGGCGCTTCTCGTCGCCGTCGTGTCCGCCGTGACCGTCTAGGTGGCCGTCACCGTGGACGTCGTGGAAAGCTGGGCTCCTCTTGCGCGCATCCAACTCGAAGCCGTCGTCGTCGTCGCTCGTGTGCTCACCACCGCTCTCGCCACCTTTGGCTGCCCGCGCGGACAGAAAGTCAGCTGCGGCGGCGGCGGCAGGAGCGAGAGGGTAGCAGCGTGCGGGGCTTTCAGCACCACGGCCAGGGCCAAAGCCGAGCGCGGATTGGCCGTAGCGCTGCGTGAGGTCCAGTAGTGCGTCGCCGCTGATGGACTTCAGCAGGTTCTCCTCTCGGGCGTTCATCGCAAGCAAAAGAACAGGAAACCAATAAACGCAGCAAACAAACAAGAGCAAACTTCCTCCCGCCGCAGCGTTCCAAGGCTCTTTCCTAGGACTTTGCGCTCTATTCTCTTCTCCTCTCCTTCGCCGAACTCCTCAGAAAGAAAAGGAGAAGGAAGAAAAAAAAACACCTCGAAACTCGCCTTGACTGTCGCCGCCGCCTCTTTCCGACGCAGACGCCCGTTTATAACGCACGCGCGCTCAAATTCGGACGCCTCGTCCCTCTCCCGGACCGGCGCGCGCGCGTCTCCGTGCTGCCGTGGGTATGTATGTATGTGTGTGTACGTGTAGGTGTGTGTATATGTATATGAGTGTGTGTGGGCTCTCCGCGCTACGTCTCGCCCTCCGCCCTGGGCAGATTGTGACTCGCGCTTCCGCCCCGCGCCTGAGTTAGTAGAAGCGCGAGGGGCACCCGGGGGATTCTCCTGCTGTCCAATCAAAACGCAGCTTTAATTAAGAGGATTATGAACGGATTCCTCTTAATTTCAACAGCAATAGCCATAATTGCTGCACGCGACTGACTGCAACAGTCACGTTATATATTGTCTGAATTAAAGACAGGCCTTTGAAACAATAACAAGCAAGCAGACTGGCACTTCACACAAACATGCCCAAGACAACAGAACTCAGGTTTACCTGGATAAAACATTTATAAAAAAAATGTGTCCAGAAAAATGAACCAACATCATTTTACAGTGTTGCACACATCTTAGACCGTTCCAATACCATGGGAAGGAATTCAGCACTATAAGAACAAAAACATCACTACAAGAGTGACACGAACATCACAAGAATGCAATTCAAAGAGTGAAATCAACGCTGTGAGAGTGATTTCAACACCATTAGCACAAAGATAACACTGTAAGAAAGAATTCAGTTCTGCACTATAACAACTATTTCAAAGCTACAATAAGCAAATCAACACTATAAGAATAAACCCAATACTAAGAATGAATTCAGCACGAAACCAACAAAAATCAACACTGTAGGAACTAATCAACACTATGAGTGAATTCAACACTACAAGAAAGGGCATGAACACTGACAGAGAGACTTTAATACTGTAATAAAGAAATCAACACTATACAGGGGATATCAACACTATAGGAGAGAAATCAACACTATAAGAGGAGCATGAACACTGACAGAGAGACCTTAATACCGTAATAAAGAAATCAACACTATAAAAGGGACATAAACACTGTAAGAGAAATCAACACTTTAAGATGGATCTCAACACTACAAGGTGGACATCAACACTGTAAGAGAAATCAACATTGTAAAAGAGAAACCAACACTTTATGTGGATGTCAACACTATAAGAGTGATATCAACAATATAAAAGAAGAACCAACACTGTAGCCGAGAAATCAGTACTGTAAGAGAGGAATCAACACTTTAAGAGAGACATCACTACTGTAAGAAAGAATTAAACACTAATAGAGTCAACAGTGTAAGAAAGAAAACAACATTATGAGAAAGACTTCAGCGTTGTAACAAATAATTCATCCCTGTAAAAAGTATTCAATACTGTAAAATCAAAACACACTGTAAGAGAAATTAACACTGCAAGGGAAACATGAACTCTGTAAGAGAGAAAACAGCACTGTAAGAAAGACATCAACACTGTGTGAGAGAAATCAACACTAAGAAAGAAATAAACACTGTAAGACAAAACTTAACAATATAACCAAAAGCTCAAGGGTGCAGAGGAGAATTTGCCACTAAAATTATGATGTCAATGCTAAAAGTAACTACTACAAGGCTCTGTACTACAAGCCAACACTGAATTCAACACTTAAATAATGACATTGACACTATGAGAGATTTTAACAGTATAAGTGTTATTTGACATATGGGAAATCAAAAAAATCAAAGAGAGAATTTAACATTATTAGAGTGGATTCAACTTTAAGAGTGAATTTGGCATTGTTGGAGTTTTAAATGATCCATAACAGGACCCCATAGGACCAATAAGATCAATACTGCAAGAGTGAAATCAACACTTTAAAAGGACTTTCCACACTTTGTGATTTTGTAAAGAATAAAAGGAACTTCTGTATAAAGAAAAGAATCCAGCACGATTATTCAAGACTTTGAGAGACAGTTCAACACTAAAAAATGTAAATCAAACTGTACAAGATCATTTAACCCTGTGAAAGAGTATGCAGCACTGTAGGAACAAAATCAGCAATAAAGGCAAATTCCAGCACTATAAGGATGATCTCAACACTGTAAAACCTTAAACTAACACCATATGTTCACTTAACACAAAAGACCTTCTGTGATACACATAGAACGGTTTCAGTTTCTGCAAAGCAAGTTGGTTAAGGGCTCAGACAGGTCAGTGGGCACTGTGTATCTTGTTGTCCAGTGGTCCATTTGGCAGTCAAGCATCTAAATCATTACAGTGTAATAGTTTGCTGTATGTAACTGGGCTTTTGTTGCTGGGAGAAGGAGGTAAGGAGATAGAGGATGAACACAGAGTAACGGAACCGTGCAGTGGACGTGCTGTGGCTCTAATCTCCTCAGCTGGACCAAGCCCAAACTGAGGCTTAAACGTGCAGGGCCCGAAGCAGGCTGTGCTGGCTTTGCAATATTTCAGCAGTATTTTTGGAATATTACTCACGGATTTGAGAACGAGGCGTGATGTCTGCAGATGGATTTAAAGCCATGGGCCTAACAAACACAATTACACGTACAGGCTGTAATTAGATCAAGAGGACCACAGATATGAACGCGTTGGGGTACTGCCACACTGTGGTTTTTTAGAGGCATTACAGCCAATGTGTTTAAGCTGCAGTTCCACACTACAAAGTAATTAGATATCAGATATTAAAATTTTATATTGAATTTATGTCATGATTTGTTTAAACCCAATGCATTCATTAAGTAATACTATTTTTATTAAGTACCAAAATAAACTAAGTAGGTAAGTAACAAAATACTCAGGAATAGGGTTTCTTCTTTTGGTGGTGTTCATGCCAAACCTTAACTGCTCCATTTCATGATTCATACATTTACTGAAAACAATACTTACAATTAATTTAGGTTTATGGGTGGAGCCTTGAGCAGTTACTATGGTGTTATAATTGTATTGCTGGAGATAAAACTGCATGTTTAATCATTTATTTGAATAAAATAAACATAATTAAGGTATAGTTTAATTCAAAGATACACTCACATATTGTGTATTGTAATGTAATGTGTGTATATGTTCTGCTTGCGTCACATGCATGGCCTAGTGTGAAACTTTATATTTGCCATTATTTAATTAATAATATTATGTGATGCAAGCAAGAACAGCCTTAGTGCTGTATGTGACTGACCCAGCAGCCTTAACACCACACCAACATCGCCAAAGCCTGCAAATGTGTTGTGCCCGACTGTCATCGAGTGACTCAGAATGGCAGCGGGTCATCTTCAACGAAGAGTCCTGCTTTTGTCTTGGTGGGGAAGACCAACGGATCTGTGTGTGGAGGCACAGTAGTCAGAATCAAGAGGTTTGTTGCATTGCATCACACTTACAGAAGTCCTGGTGTCACTCCACCTCCACTCCTACCACATTCCTATTACAAAATCTGCAGGACCTGTGTGAGATTATTCAAGCTGCATTGGACAGACTATCAAAGAACTCCATTATGGGCCTCTATAACTGCAAGCTGAGATGCCTGACATTACCAAAGTAGCCTGACACTACTTCTGTATGTGTAGCTCAATAAATGTTGCCCATATCAGTTTATATTAATCATCATGTATTGTTCCTGGTAACCATTAACCTTCTTTTAAAGAGCATTGCAGCTATTCTTTTGATGATTGAGTGTATATGTACAGTATATATATCTTCCCTGAAAAGTCAGCTTTGTGGTACATGCCTATAAATGCAACGTACAAAAAATGTGTTTTGTTTAGAAGAACTGATATGCTTACCTTTAGCTGTATGAGATTGGGTTTATATAATTTAGGAGTTGGCCCAATACACAATGTGCTGTCATGTCATTACAAAGGCAGCTTTCAGGACACTATATTGGACTCTTAAAATAGATGCTGTACATACTGTACATTGCTGAGTACTCAGCCATTATACTTTCCTAGCAACTGCTGAAAGGCTAGCTAAACTTGACAGAACATTGAAAAATCTTTTTGAACATATTAAAAAATGGAAGCACACAGCTTAGTATTTTAGTACTATTAGTTTCAGCATTAGGATTGACAGGTACAGTGTTTTTTTATTGTGGGTGTTGCATACAGTACATTTATCACCTATATTTACTGTCAAGTAACTGCCACCAGTATTCTCCTCAGCCATCAGATCACTATAGGCTTTGCTAATGTGTGCTGGCTAGGTAGCTATACTATGCCGTGTAAACCAATTCTAGGATCAATTATTATACAACACAACTGTAATGACATAACATCAGACAGTTCAGCTAACAACCACCTAACTAGCTGGCCTCTTAAAGCAATGTTAGAGAAAATGTTAATCTAATCTACCCTAAAATCTGTACATTCACAGATTATATGCAAAATGCTTAATGTACAAAAACTCTCCTCATCAGCTCACTACTGATCAGGGAAGTTCCTTGGTCAATCACAATATTTATTTGCTTTTAGAGATATTTTCCTGTTGGAAGATCCAGAACTGGAAGAAGTGACTAAGGGCTCAGTTGTCACAAGCAAAGTTTGTGAAAGAATCGCAGTCCATGCAGGGCAAGGCCAGAAAGCACTAACAAATGTATGTGACATTAAACATGTTTGCTGTGATCAGATGAGTCCATATGACAGCTTATTTTTGAGAAAAACAGATGCTGAGTTCTCAGTGCCAAAGACGCGAGGGACCATCTAGAGTTTTTTTCAGTGAAAGGTACAAAAACCAACATCTGTTATGGCACTGGGGGCATTGAAACCCATAGAATATATATGAAGGTATTATTGACATGGAGGCCTATATTAGGATTTTAGGGAGACATATGCTGTGGTCAAGCTAGCATCTTTCCGTGGGAATCCATGGTTATTTCAGCAAGACAATGCCACACCTCATATGCATGTGCTACAATGTGGCTTTGTAGACACAGAGTCTGTGTGGTTTATTTTCTGTTTCAGGCAGGTTCACCACACACTGGTTGATTTAAACTTCTTAATTACCATGCTAACATCAGGATTTTTAAGTGTGTACATATATTTCTTTTAGAAATGTGTACATCTGCTGCCTGATTTACAATAGTCTACAGACTGTAATCTATAATTTTCCCCTAGCTGAGAATAAGGGAGTTTAGGCTCCTTGACCCCAGTGAAAAAAACAAAAAAAGGTGACATATAAATGAGAATATGATTCTATGGCTGCTGTATAACTGTCACAAATGTGGTTTTCCTGGTTTCTGATTTTTACTTCAAATGCAGATTAGATCTCCTTTATGTTCAGTTTAAACCTAAATCAACCAATCATCAAATCTAAATCACCACAAAGACATTTTTACCTATCTTTTATCAGGGGTGCCAATAATTATGCAGCTGACTATAACTAAAATTAATAAAAGTGTGTGCATTTCTTTGAGAATGCACTGTATGTAATGTTTTAATAAAACACTATACAATATAATACAACAGTATGGGGTCCCTAAAAATAAACTAATGAGGTTATGTTGTTATTGGTTAACCGCTTTACCCACAATTGATGAACTTCTATCCTACTTGAAAAACTAGACATCCTGCACTGGTCTGCCTTAGGGTATTGCCATAGCAGATTGGCTCAACCAGTTGGTTTTAGTAAATATATTGTAGTATATTTGTAAACCTGAATATGTGTCACAAGAGATGGTGGAAAGTACAAACTGTAACTCATTTCTCTAGCCTAAGATTAAAGAGGAGATGTGTAAGATCTAAATTCATATGTGGAAGGTAGAAGAACTCTTAAACCAAACATTTTATCACCATTAAAGTTCATTAAAGTAATCAGTGCAGCTGTGGTGACTGAGCACCCAGCCAAGGCTGGACTCCCTGAGCATCAGGGGTAATTTCACATACTGTGTCCAATTCATAAATCTGATCTGTTATTGTTACCGTAGCTTCACACAGAAATGAAAATAAAAAAAAAACCCAGAAAAACAGTCTAGAAAAAAATCTTTAAAGGGTCTTGGATCTAGACAAATTACTGGGAACCTCTTAATTAACTTCTCGGATTAACCTTTTGTTGCCATTGAAGCCTCAGTACCACAATGACACATGCATTAGCAGTCATTTGGTGCCTGGAGCAGCCAACCACCATGGAACTTTGTTAACATCACTGGGTATTTAGCACACTCAGGACCTGTGTAATTAAAAGTAATATCCAGAAATGCAGTGCCTTTTTGCACTGAGAGTGAAGTACACTTCATATGCTTGCATGTTTCACACAGCAGAGGGCACCATTGCACTATAACTGGATTGCATGTAATGTTAGCTAAGTTGGAGACTGGTTCACTTTTGACTAATTATAGGATAAACTCAAGTACATACAGAGGGAGTAGATCCCAAGAAATAGCTGTTAGTCTCACCCTCAACTGGCCAGTCAACTGACAAATTGGATTTACTTCTATGTAGTTCCGATTCGCAGACTACAAAGTATCTAATCTTAAAGGCACATTTCACTGCATCTTTAGCATTTATGCCTAATTCAGTCATTCAGATATAAATCAGTCTTGATGTAAAGTGTTAATAGTAGAGAAATTTACAGAATCTGATCTATAATTTACAGGCACCATTTACAGTGGTGGTAAAAAGCTGTAGCTGTGATGTTTAAATGCAAATGTAAGCATGTAACACATCTAGAGGACCTACATGTGATTTAAACATATCGCCCTACAGTACACCCACTTTGAATGCATATTAAAATATACATTTCTGGGTAAAAAACGAACATGTCTTAAACCTATTGCAAAGCAATGTTTCAGGCATCAAGCCTGTAGCTTTTTGTGAGGCAGCTTTTAGAAGCATTACACACTGCTGATATGACTTGAGTCCTAACACTTGTTTAACTTAATTTTAAATATCAGTTAAACACGAAGTAAAAAGACCTTTTTATGTAGGGTGACCAGACATCCCCCCACAGCACGGTTTTTAAACATACAGAAAAAGAGCAGCACGCAACATCTCACGTTGTACTTGTTTTGATTAATAGAGGAGAAGGCTGCTGCGATGACTTCTACCACTTACTTGCCCAGTTTTACACAAACACCAACCTAAAGCTGGCTAGTGTCAAGTGAGCCCGCAACATCACCACAAACATCTTTTCAAGACTTGAGGTAACTGATTGATTGACTACTGAAGGGGTGGGTTTAGGGTCTGGCAATTGGGCTATAGCCATGAATAACTTTTTACTGTCAAAATATTTTATTTATTATGGACTTGGGGTTGTACAACCACTGGATCTTTTGCAGTAAATGTTTTCCTATCTCCACCATGGCTTATTACAGTTACCATGTTTAAAATACATGGAACTGGAACTGACCCCTTTGTCACATTCAGCCTTTGGGTCAGCCAGTAGTAGCTTGGGTTTATTTTAAAGGATACCCTGATACCAAAGAATTATGTGTAGTCCTTTTAAATCCAGCTGTTCGGCTTTTCAATCTCTCTGCATTGTGGACAGCTCTCCTACAAGTCTATTACAAACCCTTTTAAGATTTATGCCACTCAAAAATATGACTCAGCAACACTACCCTGTACATGACCTTATTTTAACTTGTACTACTTCTCTTTTTCGTTTGAAGTAAAAAATAGAGATTTTTTGTTGCTGTTGTTGCTTGTCATCCTACTATAAATTTACAGTTCTAGAAAAATTTAAGAGACCACCACAAAGAGTTTCTCTAGTTTTAATAGTATAGGTGTTTGTGCTGGACCAAAATGATTAGTTTTGTTTTATTCTATACGCTACTGGAAACATGTCTCAGAATGTCTCAAATTTAAGATAAAATATTAAATTTAAGATCTGTTCATTTAGAGCTGTTTATGTGTGTGTGTGTTTATGTATGTACGTGTGTGTGTGTGTGTGTGTGTGTGTGTGTGCGTGTGTGTGTGTACATGTGTGTGTGTGTGTGTGTGTGTTGAAAATACAATCCAATCTTTGTTAACAAATTTTTGTACCTAAGTGTCTGTGGGATGTAGTGTACCTAACTGTATCTAAGATGTGGTGTACCTAACTGTACCTAAGTGTCTGTGAGATGTAGTGTACCTAACTGTACCTAAGTGTCTGTGAGATGTAGTGTACCTAACTGTATCTAAGATGTAGTGTACCTAACTGTACCTAAGTGTCTGTGGGATGTAGTGTACCTAACTGTATCTAAGATGTAGTGTACCTAACTGTACCTAAGTGTCTGTGGGATGTAGTGTACCTAACTGTACCTAAGTGTCTGTGGGATGTAGTGTACCTAACTGTACCTAAGTGTCTGTGGGATGTAGTGTACCTAACTGTACCTAACATGCAGTGTACCTAACTGTACCTAAGTGTCTGTGGGATGTAGTGTAACTAACTGTACCTAACATGCAGTGTACCTAACTGTACCTAAGTGTCTGTGGGATGTAGTGTACCTAACTGTATCTAAGATGTAGTGTACCTAACTGTACCTAAGTGTCTGTGAGATGTAGTGTACCTAACTGTATCTAAGATGTAGTGTACCTAACTGTACCTAAGTGTCTGTGAGATGTAGTGTACCTAACTGTATCTAAGATGTAGTGTACCTAACTGTACCTAAGTGTCTGTGGGATGTGTACCTAACTGTACCTAAGTGTCTGTGAGATGTAGTGTACCTAACTGTACCTAAGTGTCTGTGAGATGTAGTGTACCTAACTGTATCTAAGATGTAGTGTACCTAACTGTACCTAAGTGTCTGTGGGATGTAGTGTACCTAACTGTATCTAAGATGTGGTGTACCTAACTGTACCTAAGTGTCTGTGGGATGTAGTGTACCTAACTGTATCTAAGATGTGGTGTACCTAACTGTACCTAAGTGTCTGTGGGATGTAGTGTACCTAACTGTACCTAAGTGTCTGTGGGATGTAGTGTACCTAACTGTATCTAAGATGTGGTGTACCTAACTGTACCTAAGTGTCTGTGGGATGTAGAGTTACAACCAAATTTAGTCGGATCTTAAGACCATTGTTGAACAATTGAGGGCCCATATACATTATGTATACCTAGAGCAACTAAACCATACTGCATATATCCTGCAATGTGTTCTGACAGTATATAAAATAATTAGTGTAATGTTTCTAAAAGCTCCCTCACAGCTATACCTGCTAATACATAAAATGGTTTCAAACAAGCTGTCAGATTCCCAAGATATTGTTTGTGATAGCTTGGCCTGAAACATTACAAACATTCCATAGATCAGTGTTACAAATATTACATTATCAGCATTACATGTAAAGTGCAAACGACACATGTATGTTCACTTCTTGATTAACTCAGGTCAACTGAAATATTAGAACATCAGGGTAGAGTTTACAAACTAAATGACAAGTGTCTACATAGATTAACCACAATGGATGGGTGCATATGTAGACTTATATAATCATATATTGGCCTACACAGTTACATTAAAGCACAGATAGATGGAGAGGAGAGAAAATGAGACTGATGCTGACTCCTTTTTTTGTCTCAGGCAATACTCCCACCCGTCCACCCTTGGGCAGAAGAGGCACGTGTGTGTGATCAATGGCGAGGGCTCTGGAGCAGAGGAGAGTCTTATCATTCAGTGTGTGCTATCAGGCTCAGTGACCCTCAGGCCACACATCCAAGCACGGCACACCTCCCTTGCCTCTGCCTGCCCTAATACACCATGAAATTATGGCGCTCTGCAACCATTGTGATCAAAATGGCTCATTTCACACCATTTGTTCTGTGTCTCCAGACCACTTTCCATATCAAAAAGTAGTCATCATCAGCAGGCGCTGTGTGTGTGTGTGTGTGCACGGGACTTTGGGCTCTGATGTTGTGTGTATTGTGCCAATGTTGAGTGTATATTTGTGAGAGAGGAGGCCAAAGGGAAAGTGCATCATGAAGACGAGATGAGAAGGGCATTGTTTGAAGAGAAAAGCTGTCAGGAATGATTTGAAGGACACTATCCCTGCTGATATCGTCTGCACCACTAAGGCATGTGTTAGACTGCCTTTACTTTTCTAACCATGTTCTTATGGTTCTTGTGGTTATACGCTACACACACTCTCACACACACTGGATACTGGATCACACATTTACATGTTCACTCACACTAACACACACAATTACAGTCGTTTACACATCCACTCATGAACATACTTTCTCAAATGCTCACACTCACAAACGATCACACACATGCACAAATACACACTCGATCTCACACTCTCACACTCACAAACACATTCTCTCACATGCTCACACTTGCACAAACACACTTTCTCTCGTGAGCTCACACACAAACATACTCTCACACACAAACACATGCTCTCACAGGCTCACACAGTTATAAGCTCACACACAAAAAAATCTCCCACTCACCGACACAAACACACTCTCCCTTACACTCACACAAACACACTCTCACACTCACACAAACACACTCTCTCTCACACTCACACAAACACACTCTCACACTCACACAAACACTATCTCTCACACTCACACAAACACTCTCACACTCACACAAACACACTCTCACACTCACACAAACACACTCTCACACTCACACAAACACACTCTCTCTCACACTCACACAAACACACTCTCACACTCACACAAACACACTCTCTCACACTCACACAAACACACTCTCTCTCACACTCACACAAACACACTCTCTCTCACACTCACACAAACACACTCTCACACTCACACAAACACACTCTCTCTCACACTCACACAAACACACTCTCACACTCACACAAACACACTCTCTCTTACACTCACACAAACACATTCTCTCTCACACTCACACACACAAACACACTCTCTCTCACACTCACACAAACACACTTTCTCTCACACTCACACAAACACATTCTCTCTCACACTCACACAAACACTCTCTCTCACACTCACACAAACACATTCTCTCTCACACTCACACAAAAAGACTCTCTCTCACACACACACACTCTCTCTCTCTCACTCACTCACACAAACACACTCCCTCTCACACTAACACACACTTCCTCACACTCACACAAACACACTCTCTCTCACACTCACACAAACACACTCTTTCTCACACTCACATAAACACACTCTCTCTTACACTCACACACACACTCTCTCACACTCACACAAACTCACTCTCTCTCACATAAACACACTCTCTCTCACACTCACACAAACACACTCTCACACTCACACAAACACACTATCTCTCACACTCACACAAACACTCTCACACTCACACAAACACATTCTCACACTCACACAAACACACACTCTCTCACACAAACACTCTCTCTCACACAAACACTCTCACACTCACACTAACACACTCTCACACTGACACAAACACACACTCTCTCACACTCACACAAACACACTCTCTCTCACACTCACACGAACAAACTCTCTCACAATCACACAAACACACTCTCACAAACACACTATCTCTCACACTCACACACACTATCTCTCACACTCACACAAACACACTCTCTCTCACACTCACACAAACACTCTCTTTCACACTCACACAAACACACTCTCTCTCACACTCACACAAACACTCTCTCACACTCACACAAACACACTCTCTCTTACACTCACACAAACACTCTCTCTCACACTTACACAAACACACTCTCTCTCACACTCACACAAACTCACACAAACACACTCTCTCTTACACTCACACAAACACACTCTCACACAAACACACTCTCTCTCACACTCACACAAACACACTTTCTCTCACACTCACACAAACACTCTCTCTCACACTCACACAAACACATTCTCTCTCACACTCACACAAACAGACTCTCTCTCACACTCACACACACACACTCTCTCTCTCTCACTCACACAAACACATTCCCTCTCACACTAACACACACTCTCTCACACTCACACAAACACACTCTCTCTCACACTCACACAAACACACTCTTTCTCACACTCACATAAACACATTCTCTCTCACACTCACACACACACTCTCACTCACACTAACACACTCTCTCTCAAACTCACACAAACACACTCTCTCTCACATTAACACAAACACACTCTCTCTTACACTCACACAAACACACACTCTCTCACACTCACACAAACTCACTCTCTCTCACATAAACACACTCTCTCTCACACTCACACAAACACTCTCACACTCACACAAACACATACTTACACTCACACAAACACACTCTCTCTCACACAAACACTATCACACTCACACAAACACACTCTCTCACACTCACACAAACACTCTCTCTCACACTCACACAAACACTATCTCTCACACTCACACAAACACACTCTCTCACACGCTCACACGAACACTCTCTCTCACACTCACACAAACACACTCTCTCTCACACTCACACAAACACACTCTCTCTCACACTCATACAAACACACTCTCTCTCACACTCACACAAACACTCTCTCTTACACTCACACAAACACACTCTCTCTCACACAAACACTATCACACTCACACAAACACACTCTCTCTCACACACACACTATCTCTCACATTCACACAAACACACTCTCTCTCACACTCACACAAACACACTCTCTCTCACACTCATGCAAACACACTCTCTCTCACACTCACACAAACACACTCTCTGTAACACTCACACAAACACACTCTCACTCACACACACACTCTCTCACACTCACACAAACACATTCTCTCTCACACTCACACACACTCTCTCTCACTCACACAAACACAATTTCTCTTACACTCACACAAACACACTCTCTCTCTCACTCACACAAACACAGACTGTCTTACACTCACACAAACACACTCTCTCACACTTACACAAACACACTCTCTCTCACACTCACACAAACACATTCTCTCTCACACTCACACAAAGAGACTCTCTCTCACACTCACACACACACACTCTCTCTCTCTCACTCACACAAACACACTCTCTCTCACACTAACACACACTCTCTCACACTCACACAAACACACACTCTCTCACACTCACACAAACACACTCTTTCTCACACTCACATAAACACATTCTCTCTCACACTCACACACACACTCTCACTCACACTAACACACTCTCTCTGAAACTCACACAAACACACTCTCTCTCACATTAACACAAACACACTCTCTCTTACACTCACACACACACTCTCTCACACTCACACAAACTCACTCTCTCTCACATAAACACACTCTCTCTCACACTCACACACACACACTCTCACACTCACACAAACACACTCTCACTCACACAAACACACTCTCACTCACACACACACTCTCTCACACTCACACAAACACATTCTCTCTCACACTCACACACACTCTCTCTCACTCACACAAACACACTCTCTCTCACACTCACACAAACACACACTCTCTCACACTCACACAAACACACTCTCTCACACTCACACAAACACACTCTCTCTCTCACTCACACAAACACAGACTCTCTTACACTCACACAAACACACTCTCTCACACTTAGACAAACACACTCTCTCTCACACTCACACAAACACATTCTCTCTCACACTCACACAAAGAGACTCTCACACAAACACATTCTCTCTCACACTCACACAAACACATTCTCTCTCACACTCACACAAAGAGACTCTCTCTCACACTCACCGACACAAACACACTCTCTCTTACACTCACACAAACACACTCTCACACTCACACAAACACACTCTCTCTCACACTCAGACAAACACACTCTCTCACACTCTCACACTCACACAAACACACTCTCTCTTACACTCACACAAACACACTCTCTCTCACAGTCACACAAACACACTCTCACACTCTCACATAAACACACTATCTCTCACACTCACACAAACACTCTCTCACACTCACACAAACACACTCTCTCTCACACTCACACAAACACTCTCTCTCACTCACACAAACACACTCTCTCTCACACTCACACAAACACTCTCTCACACTCACACAAACACTCTCTCACACTCACACAAACACACTCTCTCTCACACTCACACAAACACTCTCTCTCACACTCACACAAACACTCTCTCTCACACAAACTCACACAAACACACTCTCTCTTACACTCACACAAACACACTCTCTCACACTGACACAAACACAATCTCTCTCACACTCACACAAACACATTCTCTCTCACACTCACACACACACTCTCTCTCACACTAACACACTCTCTCTCACACTCACACAAACACACTTTCTCTCACACTCACACAAACACATTCTCTCTCACACTCACACAAACACATTCTCTCTCACACTCACACACACACACTCTCTCTCTCACTCACACAAACACATTTTCTCTCACACTAACACACACTGTCTCACACTCACACAAACACACTCTCTCTCACGCTCACACAAACACACTCTTTCTCACACTCACATAAACACATTCTCTCTCACACTCACACACATACTCACTCACACTAACACACTCTCTCTCAAACTTACACAAACACACTCTCTCTCACACTCCAACAAACACACTCTCTCTCACACCCACACAAACACACTCTCTCTCACACTCACACAAACTCACTCTCTCTCACACAAACACACTCTCTCTCACACTCACACAAACACACTCTCTCTTACACTCACACAAACACTCTCTCACACTCACACAAACACTCTCACACAAACACATTCTCTCTCACACAAACACTATCACTCACACAAACACTATCTCTCTCACACAAACACACTCTCTCTCACACTCACACAAACACTATCTCTCACACTCACACAAACACACTCTCACACTCACACAAACACACTATCTCTCACACTCACACAAACACACTCTCTCACACGCTCACACTCTCACACTCTTTCTCACACTCACACAAACACACTCTCACACTCACACAAACACACTCTCTCTCACACAAACACTATCACTCACACAAACACACTCTCTCTCACACAAACACACTCTCTCTCACACTCACACAAACACTATCTCTCACACTCACACAAACACACTCTCACACTCACACAAACACACTATCTCTCACACTCACACAAACACACTCTCTCACACGCTCACACTCTCACACTCTTTCTCACACTCACACAAACACACTCTCACACTCACACACTCTCTCTCACACTCACACAAACACACTCTCACACTCACACAAACACACTCTTTCTCACACTCACACAAACACACTCTCACACTCACACAAACACACTATCTCTCACACAAACACTCTCACACTCACACAAACACACTCTCACACAAACACACTCTCTCTCACACAAACACTATCACACTCACACAAACACACTCTCTCTCACACTCACACAAACACTCTCTCTCTCACACTCACACAAACACACTCTCTCTCTCACACTCACACAAATACTCTCTCTCACACTCACACAAACACTCTCTCACACTCACACAAACACTCTCTCTCACACAAACACACTCTCTCTCACACTCACGCAAACACTATCACACTCACAGAAACACACTCTCTCTAACACTCACACACACACTCTCTCACACTCACACAAACACACTCTCTCTCACACTCAGACACACACTCTCTCTCACACTCACACACACACACACACACACACACACACTCTCTTACACCCACACAAACACACTCTCTCACACTCACACAAACACACACTCTCTCACACTCACACAAATACACTCTCTCTCACACTCACACAAACACACTCTCTCTCTCACACTCACACAAACACACTCTCTCTCACACTCACACTCACTCACACAAACACACTCTCTCACACAAACACAATCTCTCTCACACTCACACAAACACACTCTCTCTCACACAAACACTCTCTCTCTCACACTCACACAAACACTCTCTCTTACACTCACACAAACACACTCTCTCACACTTACACAAACACACTCTCTCTCACACTCACACAAACACTCTCTCTCACACTCACACAAACACACTCTCTCACACTCACACTAACACACTCTTTCTTGCACAAACACACTCTCTCACACTCACACAAACACTCTCTCACACTCACACAAACACACTCTCTCTCACACTCACACAAACACACTCTCTCACACTAACACACTCTTTCTCGCACAAACACACTCTCTCTCACAATCACACAAACACACTCTCTCTCACACAAACACACTCTCTCACACTCACACTCACACACACTCTCTTACACTCACACAAACACACTCTCTCACACTCACACAAACACACTCTTTCACACCCACACAAACACTCTCTCAAACTCACATAAACACAAACACTCTCTCACACAAACACACTTTTGCATGTTCAAACACTCATAGGCTCACGCACAAACACACACATGCTTACATGCTCATTTGCAAAAAACTCTCTGTCACACTAATATGATCACATATAAACACGCTCACAAACACACTGTCTCTCACACACTCTAATACTGTCACACACAAACACACATTCATACGCTCACAAACACCAACACACACACCGACTTGCAGAGCAGAGGTTACAGCAGAAATGCTCTTGCTTTTATTTGGTTGTTGCTAGGTGACCACGAATCTATAGTTCAATACAAAGACTCTTCTATCCTGAGAAAAAAAGGAGGAAGAAGAAGAAGAGGAAGAAGAGAGGCAATTAGGAAAGTGGAGAAACTGAGAAGTCTTTAGGTATATTATTTAGGAGGAGAGGGAGGGGAGGGACCTGACCCAGTGACCGTTTGGCGGGAAATAGCATAAACATCTGAAAACAAAGCGCGCGCGCCTGCTGTAATGGCACGCACGCTGTGCCGCTGATTAGCGGCTCCCTGTTGCCACAGCAACCGCAGACTAGACTGCTCCAAGGTGACACGCCACTTAGCGCCTCACAATCACACTGAACACCAAGCGGTGGCGGCCACTAGGGGGCAGCAGCGACCACCTCACCGGCACAAGCACTGCGCCCCGGACCAAAGCGAGGAGTCTGCACATGGCGCCCGGTGGTCCTTCATGGTGTCTGATCATGACAATACAAACTCTTCAGTGCATGTGTGTCTTTATGTCCTGCGCCTGACTGTCTTCTAATGATGCTGAGAAGTTCACTTAAGACATAAAGGAGAGAGAAGAGGCGGAAGACCTGTCTGATCTTGGGTGAGGGAATGTTTATAGTTGTCTGCGGATGGAGAGTAAAACAGGTGTGCAGCAAAAGAGAGGGCTACAGAGGATAGGCTAACACAGGCTGGGATTAGACGAGCCACTAAATCACCACAGTGAGATAATCTCCATCTGCTCCACACAGAGAAACGAGAGAGAGAGAGACAGAGAGAGAGAGAGAGAGAGAGAGAGAGAGAGAGAGAGAGAGAGAGAGAGAGAGAGAGAGAGAGAGAGAGAGAGAGAGAGAGAGAGAGAGAGAGAGAATGCTACCAAAATAAATCCCTCTTTCAGAAAGTAAATATTGGTTTCTACCATGTCTGCTCGTTTTGAACCAGGCAATGAAAGACCTCACAGCTGTTGTTGGTCACCTGTAAGGATCTGGCAGATCCACTAAGTGCCCAGTGCTGCTGAATGAGATATCCTTTTGCCTTGAGGCAACTTTGTGAGAATGATCTGTGAGAGTAATCTTGCATCAACGAATTGTTGGGATTTTGCCCTGGTAGACCCTTATGACTGCACGCTTCTATTCATTTGCAAATTCAGCTACTTAATGCAATCGTTTCTTTTTGCCAATCATTAACATCTGCATTTGGGCGTGCCAAAGACCATAGTGTAAAGGGAGTAGCTGAGTTTGCAGGTGTATGAAACCGTATGGTCATACGGGTCTATCAGCAGTGGCAGAAATCCCAGTGTACAGGAAATTCTCCTCAATATTGTGCCAGGAAAACCATCCACCAAATCTGGTCCATATGCAAAATTTGATCATTGAACATTGTTGTCGCCTACATTTTCACACCACTGCACAACCTCTTCTCAATCTATGAATCCTGTCACACACCCTGCAGGTATTCATAGCACCATTGTCCTCATGCAATGCCACCTGCAGGAGCCCGAACCTTACTACAACTTTAAACACACAAGGTGACCAACTTTTTGTCCAGTGAGCTCATTAATAATAAATGTTTTACTACTATTGTTTTTGTTTAGCGTTTTACAAACTATGCTGCACTAAACCCAACTAAACAGGCCTAGGCCAGTTTAGGTTCTGGTGATATTCAGTATATGCTCAGATTAGTGTGTTGTGACATAATTTAGGCGCAATTATTTAGCTACACACTGCAATTACAGTCAGCCCTGTAATACATTAAAATACACATTTGAACCACAATTATGACTAAAGATTCCCCTGCAATACTTCAACCAAAAACACTTTTACTTTATTTAAGTTGTATTTAGTACTTTTTCTGGATTCTATGAATGCCATGTTTTTGTTACCAGTTTTTGACTTCTGAAAAAAACGTTTCACTGGTAAGAAATGATCAAAGCATCATCTGGTCAAATGCATGCAAATGTACTAATGAAAACCTGAAACTCATAAAACCCAAAGGTTTCCTTGATTTTGGTTGATTTTCTCCTGAAGTTACTGTGTAAATGTCAGAGCTAAAGAAAAGTAAAACCGTTTAGAGTATGTAGGTCTTCATATATAAGTAATATTGCACATGGTTATATTGTTTATTATATATAAAGTGTAAAACAGTGTGTCTGAAAAACAAAGTACTGTTCATATACAGTATTTATACTTTAAATAAAGTCTATAGTTATAACATTTAACATTGATAACTCAACAGAGGTAATTAACCTGGTGATTGCATACATCACTACCTTAATTCAAAACATTTGGAGAAACACTCATCCTGAACTCTGATTGATCAGGACCCTTACAGTACACAGTAAAAAAAATAATGATTGGTTAAAAGACCTAATTGTTAAATTCTGCAATATCAGTATTACAATAACCTGTATCATAATAATGATTAACACACAGTGCACCATGCAGTCCTGTTGTGTGTCACATCATCTTTAAAGCATTGCTTGCCAACATACTTTATTCAAAGCTGCAGTGACAGAGTACAACAAAAGAGCAGAATTCAGGAACCCAAAGATTCCTGACATTTTCTCTTATTTTCTTTCAATCTTCTTTGATTTGATTGCATTCAGCCACAAGAGAATTAGTGAGGTCAGTTGCTGATGCTGGATGATTACTTCTAGATCATAAATACCACCCCTGCTCTGGAGTGATAAATACCATCACTCCAGAGGATGCGGTTCCACTGCTCCGCGGCACAGTGCTGGGGGACTTCATACCGAAACACTGCAATGATCCATTGCTCCATTGACATGCTCCATACATTTGGCAGACAGTAGCAGACATTATGTGTTGCGTTTAACCCCCCAACCCCTAGATAGCATTAGACTCTTCCACTTCAACATAAACAGTAGCGTAAGGGCACATGGGTAATGCTAGCCTTAGCAAATCTATGCATATGATGGCATTTCTTTCACACTGTGACAGTCTTCTTAAAATTGTATTTTCAGTATTTCAGAATATATTGAATTGTAACCCCTGTATTGTCATAGGTATCCTATCACAAGATTCTTTCCAATACACAAGAACTAGCAACAACCAGTATGTATGTATGAGAATAGAAGTATGTATTTTAGGGTATTTTTGTGCTGTATCTCAAAATTTGAACAATTTTAACATTAACAAACAGACACAAGACAGATATTCAAGGTTCTCTTTATTTTTGCTCTTTTGGAAATGTGTGTGTGTGTGTGTGTGTGTATATACATGTCAAAATGGGTATGCTAAATGCCATAGTGTGAAGAAAGTAGCTGAATTTGCAGGTGTATGGAAGCTATAGGTGGTTTTACACACCATTATGCACAATTCAGTCACAGGTGACCAATTTTTTGTCTGGTGACCATATACATGGTATATATCTGGTTACTATCAACATATCAGTTTGCCTTCAATTACTATTTTTCCATTAACATCATGTCAAATTGCTAAACGAGTAGCGGTTATTCCTTTTGTCTTAGTTGGAGTGCACATGTTAAAGAGGGTGAGAGTAGAAGAATGAGCACACACGCAAACAGGCCCGCACGCACACACACAACATGTGATCAAAAGCAAACTCTCTCACCTCTCAGAATCACACACAAGGGATTCACTCTTCATTCCCATATCAGCACACCAACCTTTCTCTTCTTCTCTCTCTCTCTAGCTCTCTCTTGATTTCTCCCTCTTTTTCTCACTCTTTCTCACATAGGCGTGCACACACAGACACACACACACACACTCTTGGGGGGGGTGCGGGTGGGGGGTGAGGGGTGCGCGGGTGGAGGCAGTTCAAAGCCTCTCTCTCGGTGAGCATGGCGCAGCTCGCTTTGATCTCCCTCTGACTAATTTGAAGATGTTGAGTTTAAACCTACAGGGGAATGGGAGAGCGACTCCCATATGCTGCAGCGCTGTTCTATTCACTCCACTGCTAATCACATGCTTAGCAGCTTGCTAGCACCTTACAGCAAATGCACACACCAAGCATGCTAACATGTAGGCAGCAAGGCCCCAAGCAGTTCAATAACAAGGCCACTGATTGGTCACCAACTGTGCACCATCAAACCTGAAGGCTTTTCTAGCCAGAGCAGGCAAATTAAACTAATAAACCAATAACACCATATAGAAAATGTGGTGGTAGTTTTATAGAAGAAAAATGTTCTTTACTTGAATATTTGTAAATGTAATGGGATTCCACTCTAAGTCATTGTAAAACCAATTTCTATTGATCCATTCATTATGAAGTGTTTGCCCAAGTGTTTATGTAAAGATTGTGTTTAAATGGTGAAAGAAAGGAAAAAACGGACAATGTTTTGATATGTTGACAATGAAAGCCAAAGCAACCTGACAATTAACAAAGACGAATTGGCATGGATGGACTAGAGGGTGCGGGCAAAATCATGAACACCATTCTAATCGCAGGACTACTGCTTATGTTCAGTAGCACCGAGGCAGTTTTGTTGCACCGCCATTTCATCAGATCTGCATCTGACAAAGAGAAAGAATCATCCCTTCTTTTTCTCTCCTCCCCAGCACTGCAGCACCATGCAGATTTTAAAGAAAGAGAGAGGGAGAGCTGGGATAGAAAGAGAGGGAGGGGTGCATGAATAATTGTTGAAGATATTTTTACTGTGACCCACTTTAAAGTCGAATTCAAAGCTCTTAAAGGGGCCACATTCTGGAGCTGGCCCGAGTCAACACTGCGCAACATCCCTGCTGCTGCTGCTGTTCCTGCTGCTGTGGATGGCTGGAACCCTGCAAACATAAAAAAAGCATGCCATGAAATAAATCATTTTCAACAAGGATTAAAAACCAAAGGATAATGAATTATCTGAAAGATAAAACACAGAAAGATGATGAATTAAATGTAGTGTAATTATGAAGATATTCTGTCACTGGTCCCATTCAGGGGTGGTCATTCTGCACATAGATGGGTATAATATATTGCTGTGGATCTTTTTGAGAATGCTAGACTGAGATAAAGGAAAATAAGGGTGGAATTAATAAGGCACACCGAGATGTTTTACCTAAGAACTTCTGATCCCATGCTGTCGTAGTGCTGCAGTGGAAACGCATGCTGTCTTTAAAAGCTGAATGTGGTGGAAATACATGACCCAATGTAATATTATCAAAGATATAGATATTTTCACAATTTGTCTTGGATAATTGTATATAAGAAAATACTTAAAATGAGCCTATTTGAAGGCAGAACACACACACACACACACACACACACACACACACTAATAATAATAATAATAATAATAATAATAATAATAATAATAATATGATGATGATGATGATGATGAAGAAAAAGAAATATAAATTCATATGCATTTTGTATACAGTAATGTGACAATACTTTTAATTTATTTAATGTCTAGTAAAACTATTAAAGTACATGCCATTACAGTACAACTTATTAGTTTCTCATGATATATTTCTGAGGAAATTATATATATACATTAGATTAGATTAAATTAGATTCAAGGAGATGGGATTAGGTTAGATCAAATCCACAAAATGAAAGAATGTCAACAATATAAAAGCTGCAAAAATAAATATACTATTTTTAATAGATGTATTATAATTCTAATAAATCTGTTTTGGCTGGATATTACATTAAATGTGGGCTGTAATGTATAAGAACTATATAAAACTAACCTTAACCTTAAATATTTCAGTCAAAACAAAGCCGGAACAGACAGAAAATGTCTCCACATCCATACACACACACTACACATCGAACTTTGACTCAGGAAGCCATGTAAACAGACACACATTTAGACAGACAGACAGACATACAGTCTTTATCGATAAGAGACCCTCCCTCGCTCACACACACACACACACATACACACACGTGTGAGAGCTGGTGTGGCTGCAGGCCCTGTGAGGGAAAAAGAGATGAGCTGTCACAGCGTCTGATTGATGACTCTCATTGCCAAGGGATCGTCGCCATGGAGAATGAAAGGTCAGAAAGGTCATAGAGGTCACAGCAAATTCATCCCCAAATCTATTGGAGCAAAAACAAACAAACTCAGGAGAGACTCGCCAAAAGAACAGTGAGACACACACGCCGTGATGGAAGCGCGACACACCAGGAAAAACAGATTTTGTCCTTCAGTTCTGGTTCCACAGCGAGGAGTTCTTCGCTACTTCCACTGACTATTTCATTTCAGAACTAATGCAGAAAATACGAGCGCAGTCATTTATCAGCAAGATCACCACTATAATAACACTACATAGAAAATCTGTTCAACACTTTATTCATCTCTATGTTAATCAGTGTAAGATGTTTTTGATGCTTTTAGAACAATAATTATAGTGTAATAATAAAATAGGAGGGTCTTATAATATCAGTGTAAGTGTAATACTCTCAGTAAAACAGCAGCAACTGATATGTGAAATCTCACTGTTTGCAGATGTATAAGATCTCTGAGGACTAAATTCAACTTCACAATTGTAGCATTACACATGTAAACACAAAACAGGCATAACACATAAAAAGGGAAAAGAAATGAACGTGTTATTTTAGAATAGGTTTAGGATTAAATAAGAGATATTGAGCTAATTTTTCCTCTGTGAAGTGCTGGTGTTTCTTCTGTGTGTCTATGACTTGTGTTACTGGTTTGTGTATTTTAATGAGTTTTAGGGTGAATAATTAGCATAAGCAGCATGGCTAATCTCTTAAGCAGCCTCAACTGCAACCTCACACAAGCCTCAAGCACCCTACACGTGCCTAACTAACACACACACACACACACACACACGCACACACACACACACACACACACACACACACACACACACACACACACGCACACACACACACACGCGCACACACACACACACACACACACACACGCACACACACGCGCGCACACACACACACACACACATACACACGTACACACACACACACACACACACAAGCGCACACAGAGCAGTTTTCTGTTTTCCTGCAAGGATTTTTTAGAAAAGAGGTCAATATTTAATGAAGTCACCCTCTTGTTAAAATGCTTTAAAGTGCCCCTGCCCAGCACTGGAGGCTGGTTAGGCTTTTTATTTATTCATTTGGCTGCATGACCCCTCCACCCCCCTTCCCCATTCCCCCTGTTTCTCTCTCTGGTTAAGAGCATCGTGGTAGTGATGGCCAGTTTTCTCCCCTAGGGAAAGCCAGTGCGTCATTCTGCATTAGCTTCCATCAGACTGCGCTGCTCTGAGTAACACACACACCTGTACTCTCTCGTTCTGTTTTCTTATACAGACATAAACACACACATTGGCTTGTACACAGTTTCTCAGATATGGTTGGGGCATTCTGCTGTCCATGTACATCCATCTATATTTAGGCATACCATACTTTGCTATGATATATGCTCCTGTAAATAATTCAGGTCAGGGTCTAGATTTACACCCTGTGAAGAATGTTTGGTCTTGCATTAAACACATACAAACTTGGCAATATTTTTTAGCTGTTTGAAGCAGTCATACGCTTATCTATCTGTAAAAGACTGTCTGAAGGTTTACAGACAGAACTTCATTATTTACAGTTAAAGGGAAAAGTTTCAAACAAAAATCCCCAAATATCTATAAACAGTTTTCTGTATTGTTTGAACTCAGGAGTTGTATATGTATATATATATATATATCCAGTATTTAGTGTGTTGATCTTAATTTACCCTCCGAAGAACTGTAGTCCTCCATGTAATCTCAGTCACATTCAGTAATATTGAGGTCTGAACTCAGTCAATGGGTGGTGTCAGTCCATTGTTCTGAAAGCACCAGTAGCATCTTTGTTCGAATTTGCAAATGTATTTCTTTCCTTTTCCCAGTGAGGGCTTCTGCACAACTACACATCATTGCAGATCTACAGTATTGAGTTTCCTTCTCACGGTGGAAAGACATCACATTATGCCTATCAAAACAGAAATCTCATCTTTCTTAAAAAGCTAGTAATTTGAACTATATGCCTTTATAACCATGTGCATCACCTTGGAGACATTTTTATGCAGTCTAAAACTTAAGGTAATGTAATCTTCCTATCTTTCTGTTGTATTTCTGTTTCCTCACATGAACTGTTCCCTTGATTAACAATGCAGATGTGCCCCTGAACATGAAACAGGAGTGGGGGAATGAAATCATGGGTGAAACATCATGCGAGCGCTCGGGAGCAGCTTCACCGAAAAACACAGAAAATACAGCGAGCACCTCCATCTCGTCTGATCAGCTCTCATCATGCACCATTTGGAGTGTTTGAAGTTCCTGCAAAGCCTTCACTCATTATTCTACCCTGAGAGTGCTGTTTGTGTGTGTGTGTGTGTGTGTGTGGGGTGTGTGTGTGTGTGTGTGTGTGTGTGTGTGTGTGTGTGCAGGTTCTAGTTCGGCACACATGATTAAAACAGCCACTCTGAACAACAAAGTCTCCATCACACCCAGCGCATCAATATTATCACACAGTGGAAACAGAGAGAGCCAACTGGAGGAGAATTCAAAAATCTGTTTTTCCAATAACAATTAATTAAACATCATCACTCACTTCTAAAGAGTTTTCATCAA
>JAMWET010006143.1:67500-85000 GCA_024036415.1 Prochilodus magdalenae
GACACCCAATGCTAGTGAAATTAATGGTAAAAAAAATTTAAACAATTGGGTGAGAAAAATAAATTATTGTTTTGCTTCTAGTTAAATAAGGACAACTTGCTACCACTTACAAAATGCCAAAAAAAATTAGGTCCATGAATTTAGTTGACCAACAATGAAAGAGTAAACAAGCAAGGGGTGTAATTATTAAAAAATCTGTGCTTTGTTACAGATCATTTAGAGATATATGCTTACTTATTATTTGGAACTGAGGACTGAGGACAATTCAGCCAACAATGAATTGGATTGTGGTTTTTTTTTTTTTTTTTCAGTGAATGAATTAAAAAGAAATTTATTGATACAAGATAATAGCTCCTCCAAAAGCTGGTAGAAAATGCAATAGCCAGAGTCACAGTCAGTGACATGCTAATAGGCCTAATTAGGTAAAGATGAGAGTTACAATTGTGGCTGATGACTGAGAGCGCGTATATTCACAATCTAAAGATAAACTGGATTTGAGGAAAACGAGTTCATTTCAAGTAAAAGTTTGCTGCCTGTAACATTACTGACGCATAGAAAGAATAACAGTTGGAAAATGTTTTACTGTAAAAAGACGGGAACTTTTAACACCAGAAAACTGTAGCTGTTCTTCCATTAGCAGTCTAATAGTCTGTCAGTCTGTAATAACCAGTCTGTACTGAAGGTCCCTGCAGGATGTGATACTCAGGGGTGCTTTCCTCTGTCTTTGGCAACATTTGCAGCTATGGTCAATGACAATCAGCAATACTTTTCACTTTGAGCAGAAGACAAGGCCACCAAGCACTGTTGCATCACCAGCGAGTTAACAGTGGGCAGTGTACCAGTTACTTTTCCTCAGGTATGATGCCATGAACATTATACTGGTGTGCCACAAACTGGGTTATGGATGTTATTGTCACATTACTAATTTTGAAAGAAAACAGCCCCTCGATCTCCTACCAAGGTGCAGTCTATTGTATTTGAAGCAGTCCATTTTATTTTAGCGAGAATAGACACAAAGAAATGGCCATTTGTTTGGAGCTAGCCACTTTTTATATTTAACATTATTAGCATTCATGCTAGTGTCCACAGAACAGAGTTTTTGCTCATATTTTTAACAAAAAATATATACAAATATTTGCTTGATTCTACACGTGATTCCATGCAAATGTAGACATTGTAAACACTGAGCAGTATATTGTTTCAGATCATGTGAAAAATCTACAAGATAGGTATTGTAATTAGCCAAATCCCATGCCTTCCACTGCCTTTTCTGGGGACAGACCCAGTTTTTGCTATCCTGTCCTGGCTGGAGCTGTCCTCAGAAATGCCATCGTTTTAACTATGATTTACAAGCATATCGGAAAGATCTGGCAGCAAAGCAGATGAGCAGATGTCTTGGATTGCACTTGTTTTGGCCAACAGAGGGGGCTCACTTCTACCACTTGCTTGACTAGTTTTAAAGTATATTGCTGTGTATAACTCAAACAGAAGCTAGCAAGCATCAAGTGAGTCCACATCATCGCCACAAATGTTTTTTCCAAGATTGCCCAGGGATTAAAACAGACCCGGTGTTATGGAACCTAATTCATACTACCAGATGATGTGATTTATATAGACGTACAATCTACTTGAAGCTACTTGTAGCTACTGTGCCTTCTACAAATAGTACATCATTTTAGTAAGCTGCATCACCTTTTCAGCTATGCACACATGGCATGCTACATATGTTCGTGCCAGGCTTCCTTGCCACTCCAGAAGTGGAGCTAGCCCAGGGGTTTGTTTAAGTTTTGGCCAATGGGCTGTAGCCACAGGTCTTGCTTTATTGCTCAAATATTTCATATAAATATGAATTTTGGGCTCATACAACCAGCAAATCTTTTGGGTCAAATATATGCCTAGCTTCACCATAGTTTAATACAGCACCGTTACCATGGTCAAAATATATGACACTAGATAAATCATTGGATATGTTTATGATAAATTGACTGCCAAACTGGACGTCTCCATCTCCGTCTCCATCTGTGTCCAAATTTGCTACCTGTTAAAAATGACACAAAACAGGTGCAAAAACACAGAAGCCACTCTGACAGAGTCAAACAATGTTTACTAGATGTCACTAATTATTTAGAGACGTGTGCAAGCGTGCAGGCATGTGTGAATATATATAAGTTTGTGTGTGTGTGTGTGTGTGTGTGATTTGGAGCCGGAACTCCACCCTGCTAGAGGAGGTAATTTCTTTATTCAGCCGTAGCTATTTTGGCTTTGCTGTGTGCGCGCGCGTGTGTGTTGAGTGCCGGGCTGAGTTATTCAGGCGTGTGAAAGCGGGCCGGCCTGCTTTTCGCTGATAACTTCACAGCACAGGAGCAGCCGTCCACTCCGGCTGCCTCATTCACCGCTGCTATAATTAATAAAGGAGGGGGGGAGGGAGTGTGGCCATTAATTGGACCCACTGTCCTTCAAAAGCCACAGGGAAAAAAAGAGAAAAAAGTGTATAATCATTTTCCACAGTATTCCACAGCTTACTGAATTATTAATACAATCATACAGCGAGACACTGGGGAGAATCGCACCGAAAACAGTCATTTAGAACCAGCGAGCGCCGCGGCCCGCCAAGCAGCATCCACAAACACACACACATACAGATAATGCTCCAGCACTGCATTGCCTGCCCAGGGTGAGTGAGAGCAAGAAACATAGAAAGAAAGAGAGAGGGAGAGAGAGAGAGAGAGGGAGAGAGAGAGAGAGAGAGAGAGAGAGAGAGAGAGAGAGATAGATAGAGAGAGAGAGAGAGAGAGAGAGAGAGAGAGAGAGAGAGAGAGAGAGAGAGAGAGAGAGAGAGAGAGAGAGAGAGAGAGAGAGAGAGAGAGAGAGAGAGAGAGAGAGAGAGAAAGGCCTTCTCTCCGGAGAATGGGTGCGTTTCCGGCACGTTCCAGACGGATGGTCCAAGGCATTTTGGGTAAAATGCGCAGTGGTGTGTGCTGGAAGGGACTGACATGCATGAACACATCATGGACCAGTGCCCAAAACATGGAAGAAAAGCATCATGTGTCATTGGAAGCAAACATGTTTGCATGCCTCTTTCTTATTGTATCACTTTTATATCATGGATAGCATATCAAAATCTCCAGATCAGATTTTTTCAGTTGTTATATTTTTGCTCCATTTATGCCACTCAGTCTTTATATTGTGTACATATTGTGTCAGAATGAATTGACCAATAGAAATGATCCAAAATGACTAAAAATAAAATGTTCAATAATGCATATTAAGGTTAATACAACATGTAAAGCTCTCATTTTCTCAATATGTAGACACACGATTTGAGCCTAATTTACACTGAACTGATAATGAAATTTGAATTAAACACTCAATATCTTTTAACCGGTCATAACAGAAGTTCTAGATATACTGTTCTGGATATGCTGCCTGGCCTCAAATCCACCGGCTCAGTTAATTACTCTCTCTTTCTCTCTCTGTCTTGCTCTGTCTCCCTCACTCTCTCTCTCGTCAGTACCCAGCCGACCCCCGACCTCTCCCTCATTTCATATCACTATCAGCCGTGACTCTGATGTGATTTTCATGAACTAATTTATCATCTGGACGTGCGAGCTGCACACAGTTCACTCTCTCTATCATTCTGTTCATATGCTGGAAAGCAATAAAGAGCCACAGCAAATCACCTTGACTATTACAAGCAATCATATTACAATGAAACCTAATGTTCGCAGCATGTATTTCTCATAGCCTTCTTAGTTGTCTTGCTGTTGTTTTGTTTTTATGTATTTATTTATTTTTACATCTGCGGCTCTTGATAATACAAAATAAATACATAATGCATGTAATACCATATGCTCTATTTTTAGTTTAATATACAGTACTGCCAGAGACCACCCTGCATTTAAATTCCAGTCAAAAAGGCATTTAGTACAAGTTATTCTTCTTTAGGAGACACTTCAGAGATTGGATATAAAATATTCAATTTGAATAAGGAAGGGAAATTCAGTGGAAAACTAAAAACATATTCTTTAGAGAAACGAAGGGGTTTTTCTATCACATTCAAGAGCCTTTTTGTCACCTTTATTTTTGAAAGTGCAAACACCACAGAGAAAAAAAGTATTCAGAAATTCTGTATTTTGTAAGGATGAGGCTAAATGTTATAAACATATAGACTGTGTTATGATCTATTAAACACAAGACCTTGAAATAGAAAGTAATAAGCTAAATATCTACAAATTAATTAGTGAGTACTTTCTATTGGGAGGTCTTTGTACCAAACACTAACCCAAAAATTACCACTTGAGAAAACAAGCCTTTTGATTTTTTAAACCAATAAAAACTAGTTTCATCATCAGATTAATAAAAACAAATCTTTATACAAGAATAATATTGTAATACTGAAACATACGACTCCAACCAAACTACATACTGCCATACAATAGTAGGAAGTATGTCAATAGTAATTATTTTAGCCACACCCCTTTAGTTTAGAGCAAGAAGTGAGACTGCATCCCTGTCCTTCATAGCCACATGGTGAACTGTTCTTATTGTTTTAAGGAAAATGTGTCCCAAAGTATAAAATATCAGGAACACATGTTTTGTGCAATGAAGTAAACCTTTTCTGCTTTTTAATATGAAATATAATCAGTTTTGGGTGTACAGCTGTTCAGGTTTGCTAGTGATATACTGGCTACTGTTTTTGAATTCTGCTAAAATTAGCTCAAATTGTCACTGCCAACACATTTGGTTTTTGAGCCATTACTATTGTTATTATGAAATGTTCAATCATTTGTTTTTATAAAATTAATATAAATTCATTAAAAAATAAAGATTTTAATTTAAAGTGTATATCAGTTAAAGAGTTATTGTATTAGGCTACAATATTGTTTCTGAAATTATTCTTTTATTGAAAAATAACTGCCTGACACAAACTGCAGTGTTTATGCTGTATCTTATAAGGCAGACAGCAATATCATATTCTGTCAGTTTTGCAGCCTGTTAAAGTATGAATGCATGAATTACTGGATTTTGCAGACAGAATGCTAATGTATGTATATATGTGAGTTTGGGGTATTCTTGCAGGATTGTGCATTGTCCCGCTGTGTGAGTGTGAAAGGCTGTTGTACCATACAGTGCAGTGGCGATAGGCCCAGCTCATTATAATACAGACAGCCAGAAACAAAGGCACACGCACACTCACTGCTGCGTGTTCCTCAGTGATAACCAGCAGCCTCTCGGAATTAACCAGCCTATTCACACACATGTACACACAGACACACACACACACTCACACACACACACTCACACACACAAACATATATAGAGCCCAGAGAACATGAACACATGCACCTACACAGACACACACACACACACATGTGTTAAAATACACATAAGCACCCAAACAGTATATACACAGACATAAACACCAATCCACAAATCGGCTCACCGGTTCGAATAAACCCACAAATACACCCCCACACTAGAAACCAATCCAAACTGCTCCCCCCGCACTCTAAGTCACTGTGCCGCACCTCTGGAGCACTACTTCATGTTCTGCCGCCTTCTCTAGCTCTGCCTTTCTTCTCACAGTTAACTCACGGACCCAATGGCCATGCGTGTACGTGTGTGCATAAAGCATGACCTGAATTTGCAGGGCTGTTCAGTCACTGCTGCTCCCATATACCTCTGCAATAGCCAAGCTACTTACCAGTTTTTAAATACAGAAGCAAATCATGCAGAGAGTGGGAACACTGCTTCAGCCTGTATTTGATTTATAAAAATAAAAGCCCCCATTTTTAAGTATAATGTATTTATATTACTTACTACTAAAAAAGTTCCTGCTGTGAACTCTCCATCTGGAAAATATATATAATACATATATAATAATATATATACAATATATTTATACAAGTGCTGCGTTTTTGTGTTATATGCCATATTACATATGAAACACAAAATATACAAGTGCATAAAATATAGCCCTGCAATCATGCATATCCTGTATAAAGACATGAAAGGAGGTGGATTTAGGAGGATAGCCAGTAGAAACCACAATAGACTACATTTCTCTCTGGTCCTGCTCCCTATGACAGAATCAGTACAGTAAAAAAATGGAGGCTGTGCTGCCCCGGCTTCACCTTGTGTTTTAGTGTATGCTGGACATTGTGTGTGACCTCCAATGGAGGGGAAGGGTCATCGCCATGACGATGAATGTGAGGGGGGGGTTCGAGACCACTCCCAGCTCTCTCTCCTCAAGGCCGGCCCCCAAGGACACCATGGTGTGACTGGCCACCTCTGGGACAGGAAATCGAAGAGGAGAGGAGAGGAAGAAAAGGTGTGATTTCACAAGCTAAATTACCCACGGGACAGATAAGAGAAGCGAACAAGCGAGCGTCGAAATCTTTCAGACAGAAACGCAAGAATTTCTTGGAAACAAAACCAGGAGCATTTATTTTATGCCCACTTCAGGAGATGGGAGAAAGGGCATTGTGTAAACATTCAGAGAAGGCTAACAGTGTGCTTTTAGCATTTGACTCGACAAAGTGTTCTTTATGCTGAGCGTCGGTTCAGTCTCTATCGCTGATGCGCCTCATTGGACTGCAGTGTGTTACTGTACATGCACACACTCCTAGCAAACAGGGTTCTATAAAGTACAAAAAATGTTGTATGTGATGATAATTAAACCCTCTAGGCATCACATCGAAATAGTTTTAGAAAGGTTCCTAAAATAAGAATTCCACTGATTTTCCACTGACATACATTTTCTACAAACGCAAACAAAGATATTCAGAGTGTTTTGGTATGAAACATGTAATATAGAGGAACCTACAGACTTGTGAATTGTGATGACAGGAACCAGGGGTCACCATGTCCACAATACAAATATTAGCCATTTTGTTTACTATCCAAACAACCAATACCATATTCTCTGTCTTTTTTATGCAATATTAATAATACTACAAAAGTGATAAATCTGAGCTTTCACTGAGTCTGATTTTAATTTTTGGGTCATTTTTGCCTTTAAACACCCTGTTTGTACCCCTCTGCCATAAATATTCATAAATATAAAACGGGCAAGAAAAAAGGTTTATCTGTCACTAACCTTATGTATTTACTATTTGTGTTGTGTTCTCCACTGGTGCCTTTAATATTGAGCCAATAGGCTCTAGTCATAATGCCAGAGTACTTAAGGGTAGTGTTGTACCACTTAAAAACTTGTCAATCCTGCAATGGTTCTCAGGACAAGCCAGTTTCCAAGCCTCTATCTGAGGTATATGAAAACTGGGAATTTTATTTCTATTGTGATTCAGCATCAGCAAAACCTTCAAACAGAACCCCTTTTTTTAACTCGTGTGTTCCTTGAGGGCAGACTGGAATGTAGTGAGTTCTAAATCTGTTTTAAAGAGTTTTAAGTTATGTTATATTTTACAAAATATATTTTAAAATATTATAATATATAATAAAAGTGATTTATAATACATGATGATAAATGTGCCATGGACTACAAAGCAATATAAATGTCTATTTGTGTATTCTGTATATAATAGTATACATTCTATAGTCTTGACTTGTTTACTATAAAGTCTCTGCCTTGACTACCGCTAGTGGTCTTGCCTACAACGCTACCTAACGGTCTTCCTAACTGTGAGGTTAAAGGCAAATTCCAGTTCCTGATACATACTAGCGGAAAAACAATGACTTCTTATTTTCTTATTTTCAGTATAAATGCAGCATAACTGTAAAATATTGGACCCCACGTCACAGCAAATTCATTCCGGATCCTTTTTAAACTCCACCACTCTTTCCCTCCCCAGTTTCTTGCTTTTCAGCTAATCTCTGCCTCTCACACCCTCCTTACTCCTGTCACTCCAAATATTTCCCTCTAATCACACCTTATCGTGCCATCTTACTGCACACAGATAAATGATAGAAGGCTCTGTTCAGGGAGATAAGATTTCCATCCTTCTTTTTTCTCTCTTTTTCTGCCTGCTCCTCTTGCTCTATTTCTCTCTGAATATCCCAGTTATATCCACTGTGCATCCCTCGTGCCCTGTCTGACAGCTTCAAATGTGAGGAACATATGTAAATGTAGGAAAAAGGGCTTATTTAAATAAAGACAAAAATACTTTTTAAAACTGAAGGCAGAGCAGCTGGACAGCAACGCTTATGGGAATATGGGATTAAACCTGCTAGTGAAATTAAGATCTTATAATCAGTTATAATCAGACAATAAAACAATAAAGCATGTTCATTGACTATCCTGATTGCAGCTCTTACTCACTTCCCCTAGTCACTCCAGCTTGGGAAAGTCCATGAAGCAGGGGTGCACAGTCGTTCTTTTAAAACAGTTATACATCTTCTGTTTCAGAGGTAGGCCTAGCATCTTTCAGGTTTAATGAAAAGTACTGTATAAAACAGGTAAAACATGAGCACAAATAATCATCCTGCGGAAAAAAAAACCTTTGCCCACTAGGTTTTTCCATGTGTAAGTAGCAAGAGGAAGACACGAGGGACTGAACTGGGACAGACTTTAACTGGCAAATGGTGTCCTCCACCTCACCCATTCCACCCCCTGCTTTCAATCGTCTTCTCACTTGATCTCTGCATTTCTGTGTTCATACCCCATTCACTAACACACACATGCACACACATAGTGTGTGCGTGTGTGTGCTTTTCATATGTAAATCTCCCCGAGAACAATCCACTTTGAGCACTGGTGCTAGCGTGCTAAATCATCAGCTCGGCGATGGCAGGGAGCGGCTTGTATTATTACACCTAATTAGATCCTTTCTGTTTCCTATCAATTAACAGAGTAATTAAAACCATTCCTGCCTGATTATCTACTAACTGCTGATTCAGGGGCAGAGATGAAACACACACACCTATGAAAAAAATCATGTGGATACAGACTGAATGTACCTGTTCATACTGATATTCAACCAGCACTGAACTTTACCTATGTTACCAAGCAAACTTTTTGTTTGGCTGATGAAATGAATTACGCATTATCATGTTTTATTATACTATAACCAAAATGTACCACACTACATCCAAATGTTTTGGAGTGAATATAAAACTATTGAAATTGAAAACTGAAAACATCTATTTAATCTGTTCATAAAACTAATTTCTGCTTCAAATTCTGGCAGATTTTCCGAATCCAATTTGACCTAATTTGATCTGTATGTGCTGTACTACCAATCAAATACTTTGCAAAATTTTGAACAGATGAATCTCTTTTTAGCATGACAGATGAATTCTTACTGATTCTGCAGACACTTGATATCTTAGTTTGAACAATATGAGATATGATACCAAAATGCTTTTCAAAACCAATCAACACTAAGTGTGCTGCAGTGTAACCAAACATTTTGGAAAATATTAACCACTTTCACTTTCATGCTAACAGAAGCTAATTTCATCTTAACATGAAATCTTAAAGTTACCCTTACTAAAAAGTAATGTCTCTCTGTTAGATTTTAATACATTTTTAATTCTCAGGATGGATGGACAAAAACATTATTTAACATTTAGATAACATTTTGAGGTTTTGTTCCAAGAGCGGTGATTTATTACAAAGTGTGAAAAAACACTTACTTGCTAGTATTTGCTAGTAATAACACATGTTTTTTTTTCTTGTGACATTTGTGTGGCTCATATTAGTATGACAGTTTGACACTATTTGCGTTTCTTTACAGCTAAACTGGTTGATAATTATGGCCAATTTCTATTAGTTTTTTTCAAAGCCCAAGCTTATACGGTGTGGACTAGAACAACATATGAAGCCCACCAACCAATTTCCGTATATATATTTATATATACACATATATAGGAACAATGAACAAACAAACAAAAATAATAATTTGGTTGATTCAGCATTTGAACCAAAAATGAATGGTTCTGATGTTCTGATTCCAATCCTGCAGCCCAAGGCAATATCTGTGTGCATGCCACATTTATGGGAGATGCTACTGTGAGACAGGCAGAGAGAGAAAGAGAGAGAGTTCAGCAAACACATTTGACGAGACCCATTTTCACTCATTCACACTAATCACAGGTAGAGAAAACACAGCTTTTGTGATATGTGTGTGTGTCGGTTGCTTGATTGTGTGCTCCTGTGCATCTGAGTGTGCTGGTTGTTTGTGAATATGTGTTGATTGCTCGTCTGTTTGTGTGTGTTTGTGTGAAATGTGACTTCAGAATGACAAACAAGTTAAAGACTTGGCTATGACATGCACCACATGCACTAAAAAGTGCTCAGTCATACCGCTGCTGCAGCAGCATCATGATAATCACAGAGATTACTGAGATTACTCAGATTAAGTGTCATTCTCATCACATGGTTCACTGCTAACTGACACAGTTAAAGACAAAACAAATATGACCTCAAACCTGCTCCATATTGCTAATAGAGAGCAAATTTCTGATGTCACGTTTGATTCATTGTGAAAGAGACTACAGTGGTGTTATAATGCAGATGAGAAGGACACCAATATTAGTCCAATTTGTTCTTGTTTAAAGAGAACGTGAACCTGTAAATCATACGAGACAAAAATGAACATTCTATGGAGAAACACTATATCATCCTGTTTCCATGGCTACCAGCCATACAGCCTCAGGATCAAGATGCTGTGCAATAGACAGTATTGACAGAGTTGTGCAAATTGTGGTGTGTGTGTGAGTGTTTGTGTGTGTACAAGTGTGTTATGCATCTTTAGAGTATAGCACTTATATTTTTGGCTGACCAGACAAATACATGCATTTCCATTTGTTTTCAGTTATCAGGATTAAAATTGCTTTGAAATACATCTGGTTCTATTGACTTACATTAACACTAAGTGAGGTTTATGCCCTCTCCTGTAAAGTTTTGAAATATGCTTGTTTTAATTTGGACATTGATGATATGTATAAAGCAGATGCCCAAAATTAAGATAATAAAAAAATACTGTTTCCAAAATGATTCATTTGTTTAAACAGAAAATGTTACATGAACAGTATATGTGTGTCCAAACACACACACACACATACCACACACACACATCAGGACAACATGTTTGTGGTATAATTTTTGTATTTTTTTCTTTCATTTTTGAAGAAATTTCACATAGTCAGCTCCCCTATACATTGTGTTAGACTGGCATGATGAATGGGCATTTCACATATTTTGTCCTTGTCATGGTGGTTAATATCCAAACGTGACCACTAGCCAGCACAGAAACTAGAACCTCATAGAGGAATCTTACTGTTATTAGCGGGACTGTTTTATGAGGTCTTTGGATGCCCTTCTAAACCACAGTCTGAAAATAATACACATAAAAACTTTAAAAAATAAATAAACAGCTGAAAAATAACTATTTGTACACTTGTGCTGTTATTCATTCCTAATGAAAGTGCACTTTACTTTCTTCAGAGTTATAATGCTGTGCATTACATATTGCAGGGTTTTGTCGTCTTTATTTATTTACTCATGATATATTCAAAGGGTTATGCCTTTAATCACTTTTTGGGCTTGTGGTCTGAGGTCAGATGATAAGAAAGTCTAAGAGAACTAAAATGATTAATTTATTAAAAAGTTTAGTTTTAGTATTTTTTTTTTGTACAAGGTTAATATATATATATATATATATATATATATATATATATATATATATATATATATATATATATATATATATATTTTTTTTTTTTTTAATTGAATTAAAAGTGTCACTGTAACTAAACCACACACCCTATTTTATCACTGACTGCTAGGCCCCCAAGGAACCTAAGCAGTTAGAGGCCCATGTGCATTGGCCTCAGTCAGTAATCCAAAGCAATCTGAAACTCCCATCAAATTACATGCACAGTTTACTTCAGTTCAAATTGAACAAAGTTTTGTGGTATAGAATTAATACTGCTCTGCACAAGGAGAACCTAAATGAATGACATTAATGCACATTATGTATTTATATTTGTGTGTCTATATATGGACATATATTGTGTATATGCATTTTGTCTGTGCAACACCTCGTCTTGCCCCTTTCTCCAGCACCTTTCAACCATAGAATAGATTTTTAAAAATTATTATTATTGAAGGAAAAACACCTAAAGGCAGCGAGAGGAGCTCTGCAATGGGCGTAACTTTTTTCTTTTGTCACTGATCAAGCAGAGAGAGAGAAGGGTATCAGCATGTCCTCTTGAGGGCTCTCTCCTCTCTCCTAACCTCGGCTGCACTTCATGAATGTGTTAGTGCTTGAGTGGTTTTAGCTGGCTGTCCTGTTCTGCTGAATTCTGCTTGCTTGCTCTTGCGTTGGACCGGAGGTGTCCAAGTTAAAACGTGACCGTCCCGGCAAGGGGACGTATCACAGCAGCGGAGATAAAGAGAAGGTCCCTTATTCCCACTGGAGTATAATGTGGGCTTCACACCAGAGTGTGTGAAGACGAAGCGTGTGTCTGATTAAGGGAGTGTGTGTGTATATGTGTGTGTGTGTGTGTTTGTAATCCCAAAGTGGCCTCGGGGGCTGGGGGAGGGAATAAGATTCAGCAGCAGACACTTGGCACGTGCCTCGTACACATACACAATAAATCCGGTGAGCAGCAGTCATTGTAAGGTTTGTGGAGGAGGGGAAGGGGCAGGTGGAAGAAGCACAGCTCCGCCCTCTGACACTTCTCCTCCAAATCGGCCATGTTTATCCATTTCCACATCCATTTCCTTGGCTCTCTCTCTCCAAGTCTCTTTCTGTGTCTCTCCCCCACAGTATCTGGGTCACTGGGGTTGATGCTGGGTGTTGAGGTTATTGTGAAAGGGCTGGAGGATTGAGGCCCTCTTGAATGGGTATGCAGATAAGCATACGCCTCTCCGTGGACGTACACATGGCGTGTGTGTGTGTTTAGGGCAGGGGGGGCCCGCAGGCTGTTGTGTCTGCCTTCACCAGCCGGCCTGGGGGAGGGAATAGAGGTCATATGGGTCAGGCACACGCAGAACCTCGCTCATTCGAAAAGACACATATGCATGCACCATACACTGTTGTTTGTGACCTTCAACTTTAACCAACCTTGACCCTGACAGAAGGAGAGCAATTCAGCAGTACAGGACAGACGCACACGTATGCGCAAGCACACATGGTGCTATAATCAGTGCAAACCATATCCAATAAAATGATTTGGCAAATGATATCATTTGAAAGCATTGTAACTCTATGTTTGTGCATTTTTAACACCATTTGAAAACAGCAGTTGTGTAAACTTCAGTACTGAAACTGAAGCTGAGCAGACATTTTAAAGAGCAAACATTCCAATTGTTAAAAATGTTTCACAGTACCTAGAAAATATCATATTCTATCACTGACTACTAGACCCCCAATTTAATATGCACAAGTATCAGACATTACATTTGAACAGGCTGTGCTGTATAAAGTATATAGTTGCTGCTGCAACAAGAACTTCAAAGAAAAATTAAGAAACATTCTGTACCTGGAATTAAAGTCAAGTCATTCTGGAGCGTTTCTATTGGTCCATTCAGCACACAAACACCATATAAATGTTTGCTGGCATTTTCAAATTCTGTCATTAAAAAAAATAAATTAAAAAAATAAAATGGAGGCTTTGCTCAGACAGAGACAATAAACAAGACAATGCTTATTTCAATAAGCAATCCACGCACTGAGGATAGACCATCCCTTGTTTGCAAATTTTGTATCTTCCTTACCTCAAAATCAATAGCAGAAACAAGATGCACACGCTTACTAGCTCATGGCTAATGCGTTATAATAAACATATTGCTTTAGAAATCTGACAATTGGATCAAACCAAATTCTGAATGAATCACAACTTTATTTAACCATTAGTGAAAGTTAACACATTCTTGGATACAAGATTTTAGGAGACCTTTACATTGGGTATAGAGCGTTTACAGAAGTTGTACAGGTTCCCCACACTCACATACTTTATTTACAAAACCTACTCCTAAAAAAAGAAAAACCACTGAATAATCCACTGACACAAACACATGCGTGATTATTAAGAATATTATGAAAAGGCTTATGTTTAGCAGTTGGTGTATGTTTTATGTTGAGGTCAGGGTTTGGTTTAGGAGTAGGTGTAGGTTTTATGTTGAGGTCAGGGTTTGGTTTAGGAGTAGGTGTAGGTTTTGTGTTGAGGTCAGGGTTTGGTTTAGGAGTAGGTGTAGGTTTTATGTTGAGGTCAGGGTTTGGTTTAGGATTAGGTGTAGGTTTTGTGTTGAGGTCAGGGTTTGGTTTAGGAGTAGGTGTAGGTTTTGTGTTGTGGTCAGGGTTAGATTTAAGAGGTTTTGTGTTATGGGTAGGAATAGGCATAGGTTTTGTGGTTAGGCTAGGACTAGTGTTTGTTTATGTTTTAGGTATGGTTGGGGTTAGGGTTAGTAGTAGGAATAAGTTTTGTGTTGAGGCTAGGGTTAGATTTAGAATTGTAAGTAAGTTTTGTGTTGAGGCTAGGGTTAGATTTAGAATTGTAAGTAAGTTTTGTGGTTAGGCTAGGACTAGGGTTATGAGTAGGTGTATATTTTGTGTTATAGTTATGACTAGGGTTATGAGTAGGTGTAGGTTTTGTGTTATAGTTATGACTAGGGTTATGAGTAGGTGTAAGTTTTGTGTTGTAGTTATGGCTAGGGTTATGAGTAGGTGTAAGTTTTGTGTTATAGTTATGACTAGGGTTATGAGTAGGTGTATATTTTGTGTTATAGTTATGACTAGGGTTATGAGTAGGTGTAAATTTTGTGTTATAATTATGACTAGGGTTATGAGTAGGTGTATATTTTGTGTTATAGTTATGACTAGGGTTATGAGTAGGTGTAAGTTTTGTGTTATAGTTATGACTAGGGTTATGAGTAGGTGTATATTTTGTGTTATAGTTATGACTAGGGTTATGAGTAGGTGTAAATTTTGTGTTATAATTATGACTAGGGTTATGAGTAGGTGTATATTTTGTGTTATAGTTATGACTAGGGTTATGAGTAGGTGTAGGTTTTGTGTTATAGCTATGACTAGGGTTATGAGTAGGTGTAGGTTTTGTGTTATAGCTATGACTAGGGTTATGAGTAGGTGTAGGTTTTGTGTTATAGTTATGACTAGGGTTATGAGTAGGTGTAAATTTTTTGTTATAGTTATGACTAGGGTTATGAGTAGGTGTAGGTTTTGTGTTATAGCTATGACTAGGGTTATGAGTAGGTGTAAATTTTGTGTTATAGTTATGACTAGGGTTATGAGTAGGTGTAAGTTTGTGTTATAGTTATGGCTAGGGTTATGAGTAGGTGTAAGTTTTGTGTTATAGTTATGACTAGGGTTATGAGTAGGTGTAAGTTTTGTGTTATAGTTATGACTAAGGCTATGAGTAGGTGCAAGTTTTGTGTTATAGTTATGACTAGGGTTATGAGTAGGTGTAGGTTTTGTGTTATAGCTGTGGCTAGAGTTATGAGTAGGTGTAAGTTTTGTGTTGTAGTTATGGCTAGGGTTATGAGTAGGTGTAAGTTTTGTGTTGTAGTTATGGCTAGGGTTATGAGTAGGTGTAGGTTTTGTGTTATAGTTATGACTAGGGTTATGAGCAGGTGTAAGTTTTGTGTTTTGGTTAAGACTAGAGTTATGGTTAGAAGTAGGTATAGGTTTTGTGTTGTGGATAGAGTTAGGGTTATGAGTAGGTGCAAGTTTTGTGTTATAGTTATGACTAGGGTTATGAGTAGGTGTAGGTTTTGTGTTATAGCTGTGGCTAGAGTTATGAGTAGGTGTAAGTTTTGTGTTATAGCTATGACTAGGGTTATGAGTAGGTGTAGGTTTTGTGTTATAGCTATGACTAGGGTTATGAGTAGGTGTAGGTTTTGTGTTATAGTTATGACTAGGGTTATGAGTAGGTGTAGGTTTTGTGTTATAGCTATGACTAGGGTTATGAGTAGGTGTAAATTTTGTGTTATAGTTATGACTAGGGTTATGAGTAGGTGTAAGTTTGTGTTATAGTTATGGCTAGGGTTATGAGTAGGTGTAAGTTTTGTGTTATAGTTATGACTAGGGTTATGAGTAGGTGTAAGTTTTGTGTTATAGTTATGACTAAGGCTATGAGTAGGTGCAAGTTTTGTGTTATAGTTATGACTAGGGTTATGAGTAGGTGTAGGTTTTGTGTTATAGCTGTGGCTAGAGTTATGAGTAGGTGTAAGTTTTGTGTTGTAGTTATGGCTAGGGTTATGAGTAGGTGTAAGTTTTGTGTTATAGTTATGACTAGGGTTATGAGTAGGTGTAAGTTTTGTGTTTTGGTTAAGACTAGAGTTAGGGTTATGAGTAGGTATAGGTTTTGTGTTGTGGATAGAGTTAGGGTTATGAGTAGGTGTAAGTTTTGTGTTATAGTTATGGCTAGGGTTATGAGTAGGTGTAAATTTTGTGTTATAGTTATGACTAGGGTTATGAGTAGGTGTAAGTTTTGTGTTATAGTTATGACTAGGGCTATGAGTAGGTGTAAGTTTTGTGTTATAGTTATGACTAGGGTTATGAGTAGGTGTAAGTTTTGTGTTATAGTTATGACTAGGGCTATGAGTAGGTGTAGGTTTTGTGTTATAGTTATGACTAGGGTTATGAGTAGGTGTAAGTTTTGTGTTATAGTTATGACTAGGGCTATGAGTAGGTGTAAGTTTTGTGTTATAGTTATGACTAGGGTTATGAGTAGGTGTAAGTTTTGTGTTATAGTTATGACTAGGGTTATGAGTAGGTGTAAGTTTTGTGTTATAGTTATGACTAGGGTTATGAGTAGGTGTAAGTTTTGTGTTATAGTTATGACTAGGGTTATGAGTAGGTGTAAGTTTTGTGTTATAGTTATGACTAGGGTTATGAGTAGGTGTAGGTTTTGTGTTATAGCTGTGGCTAGAGTTATGAGTAGGTGTAAGTTTTGTGTTATAGCTGTGGCTAGAGTTATGAGTAGGTGTAAGTTTAGTGTTATAGCTGTGGCTACAGTTATGAGTAGGTGTAAGTTTTGTGTTATAGCTGTGGCTAAAGTTATGAGTAGGTGTAGGTTTTGTGTTATAGTTATGACTAGGGTTATGAGTAGGTGTAGGTTCTGTGTTATAGTTATGACTAGGGTTATGAGTAGGTGTAAGTTTTGTGTTTTGGATAGGGTTAGGGTTAGGAGTAGCTGTAGGCTTTGTGATTAGGTTATGACTAGGGTTATGAGTATAGGTATACATTTTTGCATTATAGTTGTGACTAGGGTTATGAGTATGTGTAAGATTTGTGTTTAGGTTAAGACTAGGGTTAGGGTTAGAAGTAGGTGTAGGTTTGTGATGTGGTTAGGGTTAGGCTTAGGTTTTGGAGTAGATGTAGGCTTTGTGCTGAGAATAGCGTTATGTTTAGGAATAGCAATAGGTGTTCTGTTAAAGCTTTAGAGTCAGCTTTAGCTGTAGGGTTAGATTTGACAGAATCTATCACATTCAACTCTAAGTTCCGTTGTATTTAATATACCTTTATGTGAATGTGAAAGCAAGGTTGAGCATTTGCAAGCATCTACAGTACAC